>JACEFZ010015241.1:1257500-1305000 GCA_014155875.1 Cepaea nemoralis
CTCAATGAACAACATCAAGATCAGCTGGTATAACTGAAATCTCTCTCAATTAATAACATCAAGGCTAGAGAGAGTAGAATTCTTGGGTAGGTTGAATCGAGTAGAGAATTTTATTGTTGTAATATTTGTTAGGTCATGTCCGGATTAGTGTCATGATTAGAATCAGATTGCGTTCCAACCTTCCAAGGTCGGTCGTGCTATTATAAGACATTGTCATGATTAGTTGAGAATATCATGTCTTGAACTTATCTGTTCACCAATGGACGAATAAAAGATTTATTAACCATCATCACAGTCTTAAGTGGAAGCTTTCCATGTTATTCGAAAGTTGATGGAAGATGGTAGATTTGAACGACGTCCAGCCTTTGACTAGATCCTTGGAGTCTAACGACTCAGAACCCTATTCGATTGTGCTGTACGGCTAGACTTTGAATCAGAACAACGCAGTTTGGAATGGAGAGATTTCTAAAGCCCGGGTGTCTCCTGAAGACCTTGAAGTACAGAAGTCGGTGTACCTAAGAGAAGAACGGCACTGTTACACCAGCTTTTTTCTTTCTGCCCTGAAGCTTTCTGCGCTTGTCGCACCTTATTTACTCACCACATCTTGCACTGTACTGTCATACTGGAAAGTCTTGACCGTTGACTTGTGCATTCTGGTTCTGCCTTTCTCCGCCAATATGCTGCAAGGGTGGTGGTCGCTGCCGTGGTACCCTAGGACACCCCATCTACACACTGTAGTGAGTGAAGGAGAAACCAGCGCCAGATCAATAGCACTGTCCTCATCGCCTGAACGGCTTGCTGTCCTGGTGACACAGCCACTGTTGATACAAACCAGGTCAATGGTTTCAAGTTTAGTCTCGAGCTCCTGTATGTTGGAGGAAATGTTTCCCCATGATCTGCCTTTAGCTTTGAAATCGCCACAAAAAATGTCATTTTTTTCATGATCTAATATGTCACTTAAGCACTGCTACTTGTGGGAATCCACACTCATGTTACGGGCATAAACATTAACCAACACCAATGGTAGACCGGATTGAAATCTGACCTCCTGCATCTGTTTGTCGTCATTGTCCCAGCTGGACATGTCTAGCTCTGACGCCACCATGCTGTCGCGGATGAGAATCGCCGTTCCCAGATGTTGTCTGTTGTAGAAACATTTGAAGCCTTTTGAAGCATTTTTTTATTTTTAGAGAACAGTTCTCTAGTTTATTCCTTCTCATACGTGCCCAAACATTTTTCAGTGAATGAATACCACCCCATCTGTCTGTCTGTCTGTCTGTCTGTCTGTCTGTCTGTCTGTCTGTCTGTCTGTCTGCCTGCCTGCCTACCTGCCTGCCTGCCTGCCTGCCTGCCTGTTTTTTTTTCTCTCTCGTCTCCCCCCACCTCCCCCAAAGTTGACTGTCTACGAAAGAAATAATCTTGATTACCTAGCGCAGGGGTCACCAAACTTTTTTCACGGCGGGCCGGATTAGCTGAGAAAATGACCAGCGCGGGCCGGATAATCATTATGTACAATACATGCGCCGGCCTCCGTGGCGAAGGTCTTTCGGACGCGGTTCGTAATCCGGTATACCCGCGTTCGAAACACAACTGCGGGCGATTTGGCAGCAGACAACGTTGCACTTGTTTTTGTGTTATGTTATGGGTGCCGGTCGTTCAGAAAACAATGGTTAACTACTGAACGTAAACTTGCCAAGACATCAACAACAGCAAACAATGCTGGTGTTGACTGCAAACGTCCTCTAAAGGATATGCAACTAACTTTAACAATAATTGCAAGCTAGAACGAAAGCTCTGGGAAAAGAGACGATAAACTAAGTTAATCATAGGAAGGGCGTGCAATGCACACAAAAAAAAACAACAAAGACAACCAACACATTTATTTACTAAACAAAGTTATCAAAGAAGGCGACGTTAGCAAAAAGATAGTTACATCAGACCTAATGTGCACATATCCGAATCTCACAGACTAAGCAGCAAAAGAGGATAGGGAGATTTGTGAAACTTCATTTTTGAAAATGTTTGCTCACAGACATAAGTTGTTTCAAACACTGATGCCATACCAGCTGCAAATTTCTTAAGTTTTGGAAACTCAACATCGGGTAATCAGAGGTACAATTCACCAAGTTTTCCTTCTCTGTGCTTCTCTTTCAACAAGTCATTTGCTTGCAAATCAATTAGCTCCAACTGTAGTTCAACTGGCACATCATCAAGGTTACAATCAAACGGATTCTGGAACAGAAGAATGTCACTCTCAATTCTGTCAAGATCTAAAAATCTCCCCAAACGCTTTGAAACAATGAAAATGAGAAAGGTTTTCTCCTTCCAGTTGTGCTTCCAACAATGACAGCTTTCTCTTAAATCCTTTGACGGTTCTGTAGAGATCACAGACGAGGTAAACCTTTCCCTGAAGTTTCAGCTTCAGTTCATTCATGTCGACCAAACATGACAACTTTTACAGCCAGGTAAGATCTCACAGTTGTGAATCAGCTCTATCTTTTTTAGTGAGGAAAACATCTATTTCGTTTCGGAGCTTGTAAAAACGAAGCAGAACTTTACCACAGCTGAGCCACCTGACTGATGTGTGATAAGGCAAGTCACATAATTCAGAATCAATTTATTCAAGAAAAGCCTGGAACTGACGGTGATTGAGTACATGTTCCCGAATCAAGTTCACAGTAGAAACGACTGGTTTCAGTATACAATAAATATCTAAGTCTTCCCACAGTGTACTTGCTGATGTATGATGCAGTGAGTGTATGAACAGAGCGCCCGGAATTTGCAAATCTTCCAACTGAGTCCTGATCTTCCCCACCAGACCCTTCCTCACGCCAGCTATGTTTTTTTTTTCCCCTCCATCAACTGTAACACGTCGAAGCTGATTCCGCTGAAGATTATAGTCTTGCAAAATTGTTTGCACTTTCACGAAAATGTCTTTCCCAGTTGTTGTTCCATGCATGCTGCAAACGGATGCCAACTCTTCCGTTATCTGAAAGTCCAAATTGACACCACGAATGAACACGAGAAGTTGTGACGTACTCTAGAGGTCAGTAGACTCATCCTGCGCCAGAGAATACCACAACAAGATCCTAGCTTTCTCGCGTATCTGTAGCACTATGTTCTCTCCAAGTTCTTCTATTCTCCGCACAACTGAACTTGCCGAAAGGCTGATAGTTCCAAACAAATCGGCTTTCTCAGGACACAAGTCATTTGCTGCTTCCATCATATACTCTTTGATGAAGTTGTCATCACTAAAGGGCTTTCCTGGTTCTGCCATCTTATGCACTGTTTTGTAACTATCAGTTATCAGTTATCAGTTGGGGTATCTTCATTGCACTCCGGACATGTCCATAGGTGCTCAGATCCTCCCCCCCCCCCAACATATGCATCAGCGTCCGGTGGCTAATAGTGCCAGTTCTGTGTTGGTTGACGAGGCGCTTTGTTTTCCCGATGTACCTCTCGCGTCTGGCTGTGCCGATTTTGTAACTTGTACGAGTGACAGATTCATTTTCAGCAAAATTTCTCGTGAAGAGATGTCTTTGTGTTTCAAAACCACGTTTAATAGACTCATTTTTCCCAGAGCGTAACGTTCCAGAAAACTTTGAATATGTTGATAGATGTTTTGTTTCGCAGTGACGCCGAAGATTGTACTCTTTCAAAATGGCAAGACTTTCGCTGTATATTACGCAACTGGTTTTCTGGTCCTTTGTTTCAACAAAGAAGTACTTTAATCCCCATTCCTCATTGAAAAATCGACACTCGGCGTTCACTTTTGTTTTCCTAGTAGCCATAATTAAGGGTGAAGTACACGGGATCTGAAATTGAAAAAAGACATTAAATTAGAAACATAATTAAAATCCCATTGAAACAGAAGAAAAGCAGAGGACTAGGGGTCACTGGTGAAGCTACGGCTGATCAAAGGTACATATACAGTTTATAGGTACCTTTGTGTAACCGCACAGAGATAATAGAGATAATAGCACAACGCCGACTGCTCATAGGCCGTAGAAGAAGAGAGGAATAAGAAAGCAGAGAGAATCTCATTCTATTTCTACGGCTAACAAGAAAAGATTTAGAAATATCAGAAGAAATGCAGGTCCGTGTACAGGGAATCAGAATAATGTAATTGAAAAGATACAACAACATCTGATTAATAATGCCAATGCACAAATAAATAAAATTCATGATTAGATGCAATAACAAAATAGGCATCCCCATGAATAAACATACACATGATCATCCTTCACAGTACCAGTGATCTTCCATCACAGCATGGGTAGTCGTCCAACACTGTAACTGTAGTCTGATACATAGCGGCAATTATCAGACAACAAGATGGAACAAAGGTCATTCATTCAGTAGCATGTCCTTTGCAGAACCTCGCTCCCATAACAACCTTACGGAAAACCTCTCGATCGTAAGCAAGATGTCCCGCTTCAGATACACTCATCTGAAGATCATCCGCCACATTCTGCACCCATCTTCTCTTTGGCCTTCCTCTTCCTCTCTTCCCAGGCATATACCCCTCCATTATTGTTCTCAAGCACAGACATAGCTATTCTATTCCTATATTCCCATTTAAGCTATGAAGGTTCTTTCAAAACTCACCCCACAGCAGATAATCGTCATTCCGCAATCAAGATCCTCTTGGATCTTTTGGATCTTCACATGACCTGTCTGCCCTCTCAACTGCGGTCTGGAAAAACAGTGGCCACGCTCGGCCGTGCCTGGGGCACATTCGCCCATCTGCTGGGTAGTGGCTCAGTGGGATGAGTTCAAACCCTCTGCTGAAAATTTGACATCAGCATCTCTTCTGCCTTAATTGTTCTCAAGACCAAAGAGGCGGGAACATGGCTTGACTGGGCTCTTATAGGCACGATAACACAACATTCAAGCATCCTATGCAATTTTTACCAAGATATCATGGGATATGCTACTCTATACTCTTGTAGAGCCACAGCAGGTGGCTTCATTTGGTAATAGAATATATCTCATAATAAGGTTTGCAAAATATATAAATAGGGCCGCATAAATAAACAGTCTTGAGCAGCCATGAGGTCTCCGCACGTGTGAATATCTCCTATTATTCTAAACATAATATTTACATTTAAATTGTATCACAACGTCTCGTGTTTCATACGTTATATCAAGCAAGTTTGAGTACAGTCGCGGGCCGGATGAAATGACCTCGCGGGCCGGATCTGGCCCGCGGGCCGTAGTTTGGTGACCCCTGACCTAGCGGAAATTATTGTCCAGAAATAACTGTACACGGAATTGTTAGACTGAAATTACTGTAAGTCAAATTTGTAAACACATTACACATGTCGATGAGCTGCTGGCTGAGTGGCTAGAATGTCGGATTCTCCTTCGTGAGACCCGGGTTCGAATACTCGGTACGATGCGGGGGTTTTCTTTCTTTTTTTTTCTGTCGGGGGCAAAAAGGAAACTCTAACCCAATGGTTCTCAACCGGTGGGGACTCCCTCCCCCCTCCCCCCGGGGGATGTTAAGGTTTCCAGGGGGGGGGGGAATTACGATTATTTCAAGATCGCATTAATACAAGAATCAGTTACTTGATATTGTTTTTCCCTCTAAATTTTACGGTTTTGTACTTCTCGCCCTAATGAAATTCGGGTGGCTAAGGGCTTGCGAACGCGGTTTGTGAGCCCATATACCCGGGTTCGAAACACAGCGGTGCTGGTATTTTCGAATAAAGGTATAGGAAAGCAATCGCGAACTACAAAACGTAAAATTTGCCCAGGAATCACGAACAGCGAAAATGCTGGGGTTGACTGCTACGTCCTGTGAAGGACGTGCAGCTTAATTTATTTTATTAGACCCGCAAATCACGTTTTATGTGGATGTCTAGACTTGTTCTAGTATGTGTTATTAATTTTAGCTTCCATTTTTATGTATACTGTGTAAGGGTGGGGGGGGGGGGGGAGAGAATTTATAGCTAGGAAATTCGAAAGGGGGGGGGGGATGACGTTATGAATATAAGGTAAAGGGCGGCAGGGCCAAAAAAGGTTGAGAACCACTGCTCTAACCTGCACAGTTCGCGTAGACTGTACTAACCAGGCGGCCTTAATTCCACAAACTCTGCCATACACCGCAAGGTACTATATTGGCAGTAAATGACAGTGACAGACAATTACACACGTCATCTACAAGACGTCATCAACACCAACATTCATTGGCCGCTCGCTGTTTACTAGGCAATGTTAGTTCTGTAGTTTGCCATGGCTTTCTGAACGACCGAAATCTCACACTAGCGAAATCAACGTTCAGCTGTCTGTTTCTATATCGCCAGCGCTGAGTTCCAACCCTGGACCCCGTGCCTCTAACTATCCCCAGAACCACAAGAAGAAGAAGAAGAAGAAGAAGAAGAAGAAGAAGAAGAAGAAGAAGAAGAAGAAGAAGAAGAAGAAGAAGAAGAAGAAGCAGAAGCAGAAGCATAAGAAAGAGATGAAGGAGAAGAAGTAGGAGAAGAAGAAGAAGAAGAAGAAGAAGAAGAAGAAGAAGAAGAAGAAGAAGAAGAAGAAGAAGAAGAAGAAGCAGAAGCAGAAGCATAAGAAAGAGATGAAGGAGAAGAAGTAGGAGAAGAAGAAGAAGAAGAAGAAGAAGAAGAAGAAGAAGAAGAAGAAGAAGAAGAAGAAGAAGAAGAAGAAGAAGAAGAAGCAGAAGCAGAAGCATAAGAAAGAGATGAAGGAGAAGAAGTAGGAGAAGAAGAAGAAGAAGAAGAAGAAGAAGAAGAAGAAGAAGAAGAAGAAGAAGAAGAAGAAGAAGAAGAAGAAGAAGAAGAAGAAGAAGAAGAAGGAGGAGGAGGAGAAAAAAAAAACTATTGCCGATGAAATTACTGGAAATGAAAATCAGTGAAGATGTTTCTATTTCACGTGTGGTCAACTAATCTGCCCCGTGCAGGAACGCAAGCTGTACGCGAACAAGATGACAAAGGGTCCGCGGACATCTGGAGGTAATGACACACATACCAGCACAAAGGGTCCGCGGACACCTGGAGGTAATGACACACATACCAGCACAAAGGGTCCGCGGACACCTGGAGGTAATGACACACATACCAGCACAAAGGGTCCGCGGACACCTGGAGGTAATGACACACATACCAGCATCGTGTGGGGAACATTCCTCTCCCAACAAGAGAACAATGATGATTGGAGAGAAGCTGGCCAGATAACAGATATCTATGTCCTGATTGCTTGCGCACACAATAAACATGGTCGCTGTGTGGAGGTATCCATGCATGTATCAGTGTACTGTTGCAGACCGCACATCTCGCCCGGTAGCCTGCTTCTAGTGGCGCAATACCGGGTGGTACAATCTACTTTTAGTGGCGCGGAATACCGGGTGGTACAGTCTACTTTTAGTGGAACAATACCGGGTGGTACAATCTATTTAGTGGAACAATACGGGTAGTACAGTCTATTTTTGTGGAACAATACCGGGTAGTACAAATATTTTAGTGGAACAATACGGGTAGTACAATCTATTTAGTGGCACAATACCGGTAGTACAATTACTTTTGTGGAACAATACCGGGTAGTACAATCTATTTTTGTGGCACAATACCGGGCGGTACAACTACTTTTTGTGGAACAAAACCGGGTAAACCCAAACTACTTTTTGTGGCAAACCCGGGGAGTACAATTACTTTTAGGGAACAATACCGGGTAGTAAAATCTACTTTTTGTGGAACAATACCGGGTGAAAAAATTTTAGTGGAACAATACCGGGGAGTACAATCACTTTTAGGGAACAATACCGGGTAGTACAATCTACTTTTGTGGAACAAAACCCGGGGAGTCAATCCTTTAGTGGAAAAAATACCCGGGGAGTACAATCTACTTTTAGTGGAACATACCGGGTGTACAATTTCTTTTAGTGGAAAAATACCGGGTGGACAATCTACTTCTAGTGGTACAATCTACTTTTGGGCGCAATACGGTGGCACAATTACTTTAGTGGTACAAAAACGGGTGGTACAATTACTTTTAGGGCGCGGGAAAACCGGGTGGTAAACTACTTTAGTGGAAACAATACGGGTGGTACAATCTACTTTTAGTGGAACAATACCGGGTAAAACAATCTACTTTAGTGGAACAATACGGGTGACACAATTTACTTTTAGTGGAACAATCCGGGTAGTACAATCTACTTTTAGGGAACAATACCGGGTGGTAAATCTACTTTTTTTGGAACAATACCGGGTAGTACAATCACTTTTAGTGGAACAATACCGGGGGTACAATCTACTTTTAGTGGAAAATACCGGGGGAGTACAATCACTTTTAGTGGAACAATACCGGTAGTACAATTATTTTAGTGGAACAAACGGGTGACACAATTACTTTTTGTGGAACAATACCCGGGGGGTACAAACTACTTTTAGTGGAAAAAAGGGTAGTACAAAATTTTTTAGTGGAACAATACCGGGTAGTACAATCTACTTTTAGTGGAACAATACCGGGTGACACAATCTACTTTTAGTGGAACAATACCGGGTAGTACAATCTACTTTTAGTGGAACAATACCGGGTAGTACAATCTACTTTTAGTGGAACAATACCGGGTAGTACAATCTACTTTTAGTGGAACAATACCGGGTGGTACAATCTACTTTTAGTGGAACAATACCGGGTAGTACAACCTACTTTTAGTGGAACAATACCGGGTAGTACAATCTACTTTTAGTGGAACAATACCGGGTAGTACAATCTACTTTTAGTGGAACAATACCGGGTGGTACAATCTACTTCTAGTGGTACAATCTACTTCTAGTGGTACAATCTACTTTTAGTGGCGCAATACCGAGTGGCACAATCTACTTTTAGTGGTACAATACCGGGTGGTACAGTCTACTTTTAGTGGTACAATACCGGGTGGTACAATCTACTTCTAGTGGCACAATACCTGGCAGTAGTATACTTCTAGTGGCGCTGAATACCGGGCTGTAGTCTGCTTCTAGTTGTCGGTAGATAGGTATACAGGTAAGTAGATAGGTAGGTAGATAGGTAGGTAAATAGGTAGTAGGTAGATAGGTAGGTAGATAGTAGATTGGTTGATAGGCAGGTAGATTAGTGGAAATGTAGGTAGGTAGATGGGTGGGTAGGTAGTTAGGTAGGTAGGTAGGTAGATTGCTGGGTAGGTAGACAGGTATGCAGATAAGTAGTTAACTAAAGATGCTGATAGGTAGTGGGTAGATAATAGATAATTTGAATAACGAAGACACAAATAATAGATTGCACGATTTATTGCCTGGCATATTTCGCTGCATCTCGCTAGGTAATTGGCACTTTGCCGTCTTGACAGACGATAGTTTGGTACATTGTGCTTCAAAAAGGCATAATAACTGCGACCCATGGCGGTGGCGAGTGTGGCTAATAAGGCCAATTCTCGAAGTAAATGTTCGTCCACAGTGGATGCATGTGAACACATGGTCATTTCCATCATCATGCACCATCTTACGTCTCACACACTTGGTGTGTGACTTATCTGCAATAATATTCTCCTTTGTCTTTATTCCATTTCTGATGCTTGCCCTCCATGCAACACGTTCAGCGGCGACTTGCTCCCAGTGTGCATTATCAATGCCTGTATCAATCATGTCCCACTTACACACATCTTTGTATCATAGTAGAGGCGAACCTTAGATCTCTTACTCATCTGTAATTCACCAAAAAAGATGTTCTTTGGTATTCTACCATCATCCATCCTCCTAAGATGTCCTAATCATCTAAGTCTACGAAGACTTAGCATGGAATAAACCGTCACACAACCTGATCTTTCCAATACTTCAGTATTTGTGATTTTGTCTTACCACTTAATACCAAGAATTCTTCGCAGACACCGCATATGAAAGCTGTTTAAACGTTTCTCTTGGTGTGAGTAAGTTGTCCAGGCTACAGCCATAAAGAAGAGTACTAAGGACACAGGCTTGATAGACAAGGACTTTTGTTTTGGCAGTAAGCTTCCTGTTCTCCCAGACTCTTTTTTGTTAACCTGTTCATTGTTGTTGCTGCCCTTCCAATCCTGATGTTGATTTCCCGATCTAGGGATAATTTGTTATTTACCTTGATCTGTATATTGTACAAGGGTTTCTATCTCAGTTCGGCGTCGCCCCAAAAATATTGATGATACCCCGGCACTTGTGACATAACTGCTTCTTTTTGCTAATGTTAAAAACCAAATCAGAACAAGCATGGGAATGCAGATAGTGACATTTCAATTCTTCCCCAGAGTGGGTCGTAACTGCAGCATCATCTGCAAAAAGCAACTCTCTGATCAGTACCCTCCTAATTTTGGTCTTGGCCTTCAATTTCTGAGCGTTGTAGAGGCCGCCATCTGAGCGTGAGTGAATGTATATACCACCATCCTGATCACGAAAGGCATATTTCAGTAGAAGTGCTTGTGTTCGCTGGCTGTGAACTCCAGCATGAAGTCCTGTATGTCGGATGAAGACATCCTGTTGTCCAACATCAGTGTGATGTCATACCAGATTGAGGTTTGCGTGAGAATCCGTTGTTCCACGTCTGGCTTATTGGTATGCAGACTGGTGGTTCCTCACCGTGCAGACAGACCCTCTCCTACTTCGGAAGAATAAAACAAGTATATCCCAAATACAACCTTGCTTAACTCCACTCTTGATTTCAAACTCTTCTGAAGTTGCACAATTAAGCTTGATTGTACCGTTCATGCCTGTGTGGAACGATTCCACAATGGACAGAAGAGTTGGTGGGCAGCCAATCTTCTTTAATGCCTTGAACAGACCCTCACGACTGACCAAATCATATGCCTTGGTGAGGTCGATGAAGGCAATAAACAGTGATTGCTTGCTTGCTTGCGTTAGCTGGCTGTGAACTCCAGCGTGAAGTCCTGTATGTCGGATGAAGACATCCTATTGTCCAACATCAGTGTGATGTCATACCGGCCTGAGGTTTGCGTGAGTATCCGTTGTCCCATGTCTGGCTTATTGGTGTGCAGACTGGTGTTTCCTCGCAGTGCAGGCAGATACTCTCCGACTTCGGAGGAATCATCGATCCTACAGATGTTAGCCAGGTACCCGAAGGGACCTGTTGCCCAGGACGCACGACGTGGACGTGTCGGCAGGTCTTGGCCAGTATAGATCTGGCCCTGGTGCCTTGGAAACACCTCTGTGTCCATAAACAGTGATTGATCTTGTTCCCGGCATTTTTCTTGCATTTGTCGCAATGAGAATATCATATCAGACCGGTTCTGTCGGAAGCCGCACTGTGGTTCGGAGTAGACATGATCTCCTAGGACTTGAAGTCTGCGCAGAACAATTCTGGCAAATACTTTCCCAACAATACACAGAAGTGAGATACGCTTATGGTTGTTAAATCGCTCCCATCGCCCTTGTTCTTGTACAGTGTTATGATGCTTGAATCTTTGACTTGTCCTTCTCTCCAGCAGAGCTCTATTAGCTTGTGGATCTGTAGAGTAAGTGTGTCTTGCTCACTCCCGATAACCTCTATTGGAATCCCATCCTTACCTGGAGCCTTGCCAGATGCAAGTTCATTTATAGCTTTCTTAACTTCTGTTATGGTTGGAAGTGTGTCCAGGTGGTCAAGAGTTGGTAGAGCCTCTATGGCGTTGAGGGCATCATCCGCTAGTTTGGTCTCACCAGAGTAAAGCTATAAATAGTGCTCTACCCATCTGTCCATCTGCTGTTTCTTATCAGTGATGATTTCTCCAGTCAAGGTTTTCAATGCTGCACTTCGTTTGATCACTGGACCACAGATTTTCTTTATCCCTTCATACATGCTTCTGATGTTTCCCTTATCACTTACGTTTTGAATGGACTCACATAACTTGATCCAATAATCATTCGCACACTGCCTGGCAAACTTTTGCACATCCTTCCTAGCTTGTTTCAGCTTACTGAGAGTGCTACGCGTTGGTCTTTCCTTGTTTCTTTAGAGAGCTATCTTCTTTTTTATCAGTCAAGGGCTGCAGTATCTGGCTGTTTGCCGCAAACCAGTCCTGCCTCTTATGATCCACAGTGCCGTAAACCACTACGGCTGTTTTATCAAGGGTTTCCTTAAGTTACCCCACTTTTCACTTACTGTACAATTTTCTGATGTATCAGTGAAAGCGTCTTCAAGTTGCTGTTGAAAGTCAAAGCACTTTTCTGGATCGTGAGTGTTAATAATATTAATCCTGGGACTAGATTTGTGTTTAGCTGTGTAGATTCTCTTTGGCCTCAGTCTAACCCTTGCAACAACCAAAGAATGTTCCGTATCACAGTCAGCACTGTGGTAACTTCGAGTTAATGATGTATGGTTCAGATGTTGTCTCCGTGTGATGATGAAGTTCAGCGGATGCCAATGGCCGGATCTTGGATGTTTCCATGTGACCTTATGCAGCTCTTTTGTTTCAAAGAAGGAGTTTGTAATACATAGGTCATTTATGGTGCAATGCTCCAGCAGCATTTGCCCATTTTCATTCATGCGACCGATGTTGTATTTTCGAAGGCACCTTTGCCCACACGAGCATTGAAATCACCGATCATGTAAATGTAGTCGAATTTTGGAACTTCCGTGATCACAGAGTCTAATTCCTCATAGAAGGAATCCTTCACATCTCAGAGGAAGCGACTGTCGGTGCATATGCAGTGATAATGGTGGCAAAACCACAAGAGGTTGCCAAGGGCAGGGATAATAGTTTTTATTTTCCTCCAGCTGAAATTTCAATCACTCCCAGTAGCGAATTCTTCACTGCAAAGCCCACACAATGTTGCCTTTTTTGTTTTCCCTGAGTGACCCTTCCTCAGCGAGGCGAGTATCCTGCAGGCAAGAAATATCAATGTTAAGACGATTGAGTTCGGCATCAATCACAGCCGTTTTTCTCACATCGTCCATATTCGCTAAGTTAGTGGAAATTCCTGGACACATGGTTATTATGTTCCAGGTTGCAAGCCGTAGCTTGAGGTTTCTATTTTTCTTTTTATTAGTACCTGGTGCATTGGTTTTACAGCCTGCGATTCAGATTTTGTCCTAGCCCCAAGCACCCATTGAAGCAGGCAGGCTGTGGCGGATCAGCACCTAATTGGCTGGGGGATGCCCAGCTTGAGGCGGGCGGTAGCTGGTCAGTGACACCTGTAGGTGTCTCCCACCGTCAGAGGCAACCCGTGGCGCCCCATGTCTACGCCAACTGACAAGTACTTATAACCCGTAAATGTTACCTTTCGCTTTGATTCCGAGATCGGTTAAGACCAGGGATGGAGTTATTGCCTCTCCATAGCACAAAGCCTGGGCTAAAATATAGAGACCATGTGTTGCCCATGCAGCATGATCCCTCTCTAGTTCATTCCAGAGGAATGATAACACTTATACATCTGGAACAAGACAAGCTGCAGAAGCTGCCGGATCAACAAAGCAATGCTCTAACTGTCCGCCTGTCGGAGCTTGGATCCTAGACCAGCCGCCAACCAAGGCTTAGGGCCTAGTCTGCCCTGCCATGACATTTTGTCTTTAGGTTGTATTTCCTCGCACCAGGATAAAACTTGTACCCTCCCAATTGCGCTCTTCCGCCCGAAGCTGTTGGCACAATGTGGGGTATTCCATTGGCACCTTGCCGTCTTGACAGACGATAGTTTGTGCTTTAAAAAGGCATACCAGGTATGGAGTTATTGCCTCTCCATAGCACAAAGCCTGGGCTAAAATATAGAGACCATGTGTTGCCCACGCAGCATGATCCCTCTCTCGGCCTGCCTAGTTCACTCCAGAGGAAAGGTAATACCCCCTACATCTGGAACAAGACAAGCTGCAGAAGCTGCCGGATCAGCAAAGCAATGCTCTAACTGTCCGCCTGTCGGAGCTTCGATCCTAGACCAGTCGCCAACCAAGGCTTAGGGCCTGGTCTGCCCTGCCATGACAATTTTGTCTTTAGCTTGCATTTCCTCGCACCAGGGTAAGGCTTGTACCCTCCCAATTGCGCTCTTCCGCCCGAAGCCGTTGGCACAATGTGGGGTGTCGGGTTTGGTAATATCGCTAGGTACATACTGCAGAAATCACACAACATAAACTCAACTGATTAGATAAGTACTTCAAGCTGAAATATACATCACCCATATTCACACAGTGATTTCAATTGTCTGTCACGGTAATTTTAAGCAGACTATCATGTCTTTCTGTTTCCCTTTAGTTTACGTTGTGTGATTTCTGTAGTATGCAGCTGACGAGATGCAGCGGAATATGCCAGGCATTTAATAGTGCAATCTATTGTTTGTGTCTTTCTTATTCAAATTCACTTGGTAGGCAGGTATGTATGTAGGTAGATACTTGAAGATGGTAGGTAGATATGTAGGTAGGTTAGTTAGTTAGTTAGTTAGTCGACAGATCATCCTCGTTGCACATCGAACCATTCAGTCCATAAGTGCTCGGATCCCCTCCTCAGCAAATCCCGCAGCGTGTAGCGGCTAACGACGCCAGTTCTGTGTTGGTTTATCAATCTTCTTTGGCTTCCTGCGTAGTGTTCTTGTTTGGCCACCCCTCTTTTAATTTGCTGCTCCCGCAGTCTGGCCATTGTTGTAGATTCACAGTCATCACTTGGTTCTCGCAAAAGTCTCACTTCTCGTAGAGCATTCAGAATGTCAGCCTGGTCCATAGCGCGTCCGCCCTCCACAGTAGCCTCCCCTGCGAGCTTGTCAGCCCGCTCATTTCCTTGTACTCCCGCATGACCTGGCACAAAGATGAAACTAATCTTTGCCAGCCGAGACCGCTTCAGAGGCAGCAACCATTCTCTTCGGATCGACCCCTCCTATATCCTCTTGATCATGTTCATTGAGTCGCTAAGGAAACAAGCCCTAGTGAATGTCTGTGTCTCGAGCATGTTATTGCTTTACTTACTGCCATGACTTCCATGGTCAGGCTACTTGTGGTTTCAGTGAAAGCACCAGAGTCCTCCTTCACAATTCTCCCTCCGGCCCGAGCTGTAAAGGCCCATGAGCTTCTCACATGTCGGACGACCGACCCATCTGTGTAGATGACCGCGTCACAGTCTAGCGAATTCTCGAAAATCAACGCTTGTACTTCAGCCTCAACAGCAGCCGGATTTTCTTGTCTGCATTTTCTATCTAGTTGGATGCAAACTGAAAAGGATGTGCAGAAGTCTGTTGGCACTTGCACCCACTCCTCGCCAGGTTCTAAGTCCTCAAGTGAACACACCTGTTGAAGAATGTCTTCGGCTTGACCCATCCACGACCGTCCTCTTTTTAACCTGCTGCCCTTCACCTTCCTAATTTCACTATGCAGTGGATGTTGTGTGTTTGCGTTAATTCTGAGGTAGGCGTGTGCCCTGCAAACTTGTATTCTCTCTTCAATGGTTGGAAAATCAAGAAGGTAGCGCATCGCCCTGCATGCTGTATCTCTTGTACATCCAAGAATAATGCGCATAGCTTCATTCTGTATCCTTTCCATCCTTTCTATCTGCTTATGGCTGAGAGTCAGGATTGCCATTGCATACTCCAAAACAGACATGACCAGCCCCTCTGTAGGTAGGTAGATACTTGAAGATGCTAGGTAGGTATGTAGTTAGGTAGATACTTGAAAATGGTAGTTGAGTAGATAGGTAGGTAGGTAAGTGAAGTTGGAAGCCAGGCAGATACGTCGTTAGGCAGGTAGGTAAGCAGGTTAAAAGATAAGTGGATAAATAGCTAGAAAGATGGCTAGAGACAGCTACCAACAGGCACAGACAGACAGACAGACAGACAGACAGACAGACAGACAGACAGACAGACAGCAGAAACTGCCCAGTAACGAAGCACCACCCCAGTTATAGCTCAACAAACCAACCCTTTCGCTAAGAAATCAAATCACAAAGGTGGCCTGAACTCGCCCAGAAATAACCACAACAACAACAACAACATCAACGCCAACAAAAACCATAACAACAAATGGATTACGTTGGCTGCCACCAATCAACAGCCGAGGAATCACACGACCGCACAAAGCGGCATCGCTCCGATCAACCAAAAACCTGGAGCAAACACCATTGGAAGCAACAGGCAAACATCGGTAATATCATTATAGGAGTAAATCAAAGCGCACGTCCCGGCAAATCTCACAGAATGGAAACTTATGGGGGGATGGAGATAAGAACACAGCAGAAATATGAGCTGCAATGCACATAAATAAAGTAGAGGGGAAACCAGGGGGAACAGCGAACAGCATCAAGTATTTCAGTGATGTCAGAGGCGGCGTTAAGGTAGGCGGTTTATGCTTATTTAATTAGTTGATATTTGGCGTAATTGTTTCGAGTGCTGCCAGGACTATATGGGAAAACCGCAGGGGAAGTGGGGACAAGGGGTTAAATAGACCTGTAAGTGTTATTGCTGTCTAGCCAATACATCCGTGAGTGTTATTGCTGTCTAGACAATATATCCGTGAGTGTTATTGGTGTCTAGATAATAGACGTGTTGACACAGTTAAGAATTTAACTGATTAAATGTCGAAGTATCTCGTGCCACCTCTCGCACCCGCTGCACCCCCTCACACCCGCCCCACAAGTGTCCTGATCCGGTGCCACCCCTCGCGCCCCATGGCCCCACA
This sequence comes from Cepaea nemoralis, assembly GCA_014155875.1. Taxonomy (NCBI): domain Eukaryota; kingdom Metazoa; phylum Mollusca; class Gastropoda; order Stylommatophora; family Helicidae; genus Cepaea; species Cepaea nemoralis. The sequence continues at coordinate 1,274,085 of JACEFZ010015241.1, forward strand.
CAAGTGTCCCGATCCCGTGCCACCCATCGTGCCCCATGGCCCCACACAAGTGTCCTGATCCCGTGCCACCCCTCGCGCCCCATGGCCCCACACAAGTGTCCCGATCCCGTGCCACCCATCGTGCCCCATGGACCCCCCCCCCCCGCCACATGTATCCCCATCCCGTGCCACCCCTCTCGCCCCATGGAACCTCCTCTACATGTATCCTTATCCCGTGCCCCCTATGGACCCTCATGTCCAAGGTGGCTATCTCTGGCTGCAGCTGGGCAGTTGGTGCCGTGGGCCACCCGCTGGGCAGTTGGTGCCGTGGGCCACACGCTGGGCAGTTGGTGCCGTGGGCCACACGCTGGGCAGTTGGTGCCGTGGGCCACACGCTGGGCAGTTGGTGCCGTGGGCCACACGCTGGACACTTGGTGCCGTGGGCCACCCGCTGGGCAGTTGGTGCCGTGGGCCACCCGCTGGGCAGTTGGTGCCGTGGGCCACACGCTGGGCAGTTGGTGCCGTGGGCCACCCGCTGGGCAGTTGGTGCCGCGGGCCACCCGCTGGGCAGTTGGTGCCGCGGGCCACCCGCTGGGCAGTTGGTGCCGCGGGCCACCCGCTGGGCAGTTGGTGCCGCGGGCCACCCGCTGGGCAGTTGGTGCCGTGGGCCACCCGCTGGGCAGTTGGTGCCGTGGGCCACACGCTGGGCAGTTGGTGCCGTGGGCCACACGCTGGGCAGTTGGTGCCGTGGGCCACACGCTGGGCAGTTGGTGCCGTGGGCCACACGCTGGGCAGTTGGTCCCGTGGGCCACACGCTGGGCAGTTGGTCCCGTGGGCCACACGCTGGGCAGTTGGTCCCGTGGGCCACACGCTGGGCAGTTGGTGCCGTGGGCCACACGCTGGACACTTGGTGCCGTGGGCCACACGCTGGACACTTGGTGCCGTGGGCCACACGCTGGACACTTGGTGCCGTGGGCCACACGCTGGACACTTGGTGCCGTGGGCCACACGCTGGACACTTGGTGCCGTGGGCCACACGCTGGACACTTGGTGCCGTGGGCCACACGCTGGGCACTTGGTGCCGTGGGCCACACGCTGGGCACTTGGTGCCGTGGGCCACACGCTGGGCAGTTGGTGCCGTGGGCCACACGCTGGGCAGTTGGTGCCGTGGGCCACACGCTGGACACTTGGTGCCGTGGGCCACACGCTGGGCAGTTGGTGCCGTGGGCCACACGCTGGGCAGTTGGTGCCGTGGGCCACACGCTGGGCAGTTGGTGCCGTGGGCCACACGCTGGGCAGTTGGTGCCGTGGGCCACACGCTGGGCAGTTGGTGCCGTGGGCCACACGCTGGGCAGTTGGTGCCGTGGGCCACCCGCTGGGCAGTTGGTGCCGTGGGCCACCCGCTGGGCAGTTAGTGCCGTGGGCCACACGCTGGGCAGTTGGTGCCGTGGGCCACACGCTGGGCAGTTGGTGCCGTGGGCCACACGCTGGGCAGTTGGTGCCGTGGGCCACCCGCTGGGCAGTTGGTGCCGTGGGCCACCCGCTGGGCAGTTGGTGCCGTGGGCCACCCGCTGGGCAGTTGGTGCCGTGGGCCACCCGCTGGGCAGTTGGTGCCGTGGGCCACACGCTGGGCAGTTGGTGCCGTGGGCCACACGCTGGACACTTGGTGCCGTGGGCCACACGCTGGGCACTTGGTGCCGTGGGCCACACGCTGGGCAGTTGGTGCCGTGGGCCACACGCTGGACACTTGGTGCCGTGGGCCACACGCTGGACACTTGGTGCCGTGGGCCACACGCTGGGCACTTGGTGCCGTGGGCCACACGCTGGACACTTGGTGCCGTGTTTATTTCATTTATTGTCTTATGTTCGCTGGCTTTGAACCCAAGCCTAGTCCACAAACGTCCTACTACGTCTAGTGCACTAGACAGGATGTGTGCGTGTGTATTAGTTTTACCTACTACCAGTGTTCCTCGCCATCAGGCAAAACCACTCCGACCTCTTAGGTACTTGTAAGTTAAAGACGAGAAGTCAACATGTTAGTCCAAGTGACCGTTGTAAGGGTTGAACCCGGTACCTCGGCATCAGCGCACTGGAAGCTTAAGAGGTCTCACTCTTATCATTCGGCCACGCCGACCTCCAGTTGAGGCAATAATTGTAGCTGATTGGGTGAGCGAAGAGAGGCATTCGAGAACATCGTGACAACTGGAGACTGGGTGAGCGAAGAGAGGCATTAGTGAACATCCTGACAGTTGGACGGATCAATGGAGAAAAAAAGGCAGAGGCAGACCAAGAGAAATGACGCTGGATGGATTAAGACGGTGGCATGGAGGAATATCATCAGCAGAGTTGATCCAGAACACCAAAAGATCTGTAGAAATCCGGGAAGAATTCTACCCCTGGCCGGGTAAACCCGCCAGGTATGGCCGGAATGCGCGGACAGGTCCGATAAGGTAGTGCAGATTTACTATCAGCTCACTGCTACATCTGGGTGTGGGAAACTGCACCTCGGCCCGATGTGATCACGATAATTGTGGGCAGGTGTCCTCTGGGACCTGCCAACGGCAAGCGCTTTAGAGATGAAACATATCAGTCTTATCTGAGCAATAAATGCATACATCACACACCGCATGATTGGCACTCATAGAAGGCGTGGGAACATCACGATAGAGTGGATGCTATCTAGAAGATATTAGGTGACGGACAGCCAGATATAAAGGAAGCATAGTTGCTGCAGTGTCGGCATATGTTAGTTGTTTTGTCTGGCGTCGGTACGACATGGATGTGCCTGGTTCGAGTCTGACGCACCAGGAGGCGGTTCTGTTGATATTGCCAAAGAGTGCCAAGTTTAAAGCCGTCACAACTTTTGCACGGCATCATAAGGTAGATAGGGTGCGTTAGGATAGTTAACAGGGAACTGCGCTGATGTCATAAACACAGTCGGGCGAGGGTTTGAAGCTGGGCTCGTCGACTGATAATTGAGAGAAAGACTGGTCACCTCAACCTCTGTGTATTCAGCCTACAAAATGTGCTGGCACTGTCACATCGATGACCCCTGGCAGAAAACTGCTCCGGTGCACATTAATTATTATTTAAAGATAATGTCATAGAGTGACCAGTTCCCTTCCTCGCCCTCATTCTTATGTCCAACAGTTTCCGTTCAATTTTTAATATTATTCGATACCCATTCCACCCACAGCTCTACTGGTGGGGAGGGAGTTCGCCCCTGGTTGCACCTGGACTACACCTAAGTCAGATTGTTTGACCTACACACTACTTGACGATCCTGGTGATGGTGGTGATATGATGTTGATGATGTTGGTGATGATGATGGTGTTGATGATGATGCTGATGGAGTGATCATCTGCTCGCATGAATACTAACATCTTTCAACAGAAATTCTTTCACACTCCAAGTATTCTCTTCATTCACACGCCAAGTATTCCCCGCCGTCACACCTTGAGCATTTACAGACTGAACTGTTCACTTGACACAACAACATGGCATGATGTGATCATGGAAGCATTTTCATTAAAATGTAACAAAATGAAAACTAGACATGTTCAGATTAAACACAAATTTTAACGGTATCACTGATTAAATACTAAACATTGCAACAAGCGTTCCATTTTACACAGTATATCTGAAACAGGTATGGTGTGTGTGTGTGTGTGTGTGTGTGTGTGTGTGTGTGTGTGTGTGTGTGTGTGTGTGTACGCGTGTGTATGTGGCGGTTATGCGAGCGCGCAAAAGAGCGAGAGAGATAAACAGAAAGAGAGAGAGGGAGAGAGAGAGAGAGAGAGAGAGAGAGAGAGAGAGAGAGAGAGAGAGAGAGAGCGAGATATAGACATAGAGTAGGAGAGAGAGAGGGAACAAACCAAACAGACAAAGGCTGTGTTAAGTTAGCCGTATGTGATAGTAACTTCACCGCCAGCACACTCAGGCTGCTGAGATGAAGGACTCACAGACAACTTCTGACTGTTCTAAATACAGGCTACTGTACATGTAAACATATTTCCACTGTACAGCGCGCACACATTTTAGAAATGGACATATTGTGGGGTTATTCGTTCAATTGCTGTGAGTCGGTGCCGACTGACTCCGCACTCTTCCTCCATACTCCTCTGGCACTCTTCCTCCCTACTCCTCTGGCACTCTTCCCCCCTACTCGTCTGGAACCCTTCCTCAATACTCCCCTGACACTCTTTCTCCCTACTCCTCTGGCATTCTTCCTCTCTGCTCCTCTGGCACTCTTCCTCCCTATTTCCCTGGCGCTCTTCCCCCACCCCCCTACTCCTCTGACACGCTTCCCCTCTACTCCTCTGACACTCTTCCTCCATACTCCTCTGACACTCTTCCCCACAGCTCCTCAAGCGATGCCTCTGAGCTGTCCGTCTCTCTGTAGAACCACACACATCCCGCTGTCCACTCTGTAGAACCACACACATCCCGCTGTCCACTCTGTAGAACCACACACATCCAACTGTCCACTCTGTAGAACCACACACATCCAACTGTCCACTCTGTAGAACCACACACATCCAACTGTCTACTCTGTACAACCACACACATCCAACTGTCCACTCTGTAGAACCACACACATCCAGCTGTCCACTCTGTAGAACCACACACATCCAGGTGTCCACTCTGTAGAACCACACACATCCAGCTGTCCACTCTGTAGAACCACACACATCCAGCTGTCCACTCTGTAGAACCACACACATCCAACTGTCCACTCTGTAGAACCACACACATCCAACTGTCCACTCTGTAGAACCATACACATCCAACTGTCCACTCTGTAGAACCACACACATCCCGCTGTCCACTCTGTAGAACCACACACATCCCGCTGTCAACTCTGTAGAACCACACACATCCAACTGTCCACTCTGTAGAACCACACACATCCAACTGTCCACTCTGTAGAACCACACACATCCCGCTGTCCACTCTGTAGAACCATACACATCCAGCTGTCCACTCTGTAGAACCATACACATCCAACTGTCTACTCTGTAGAACCACACACATCCAGCTGTCCACTCTGTAGAACCACACACATCCAGGTGTCCACTCTGTAGAACCACACACATCCAGCTGTCCACTCTGTAGAACCACACACATCCAGCTGTCCACTCTGTAGAACCACACACATCCAACTGTCCACTCTGTAGAACCACACACATCCAACTGTCCACTCTGTAGAACCATACACATCCAACTGTCCACTCTGTAGAACCACACACATCCCGATGTCCACTCTGTAGAACCACACACATCCCGCTGTCAACTCTGTAGAACCACACACATCCAACTGTCCACTCTGTAGAACCACACACATCCAACTGTCCACTCTGTAGAACCACACACATCCAACTGTCTACTCTGTAGAACCACACACATCCAACTGTCTACTCTGTAGAACCACACACATCCAACTGTCTACTCTGTAGAACCACACACATCCAACTGTCCACTCTGTAGAAACCACACACATCCAGCTGTCCACTCTGTAGAACCACACACATCCAACTGTCCACAACCACACACATCCGCTGTCCACTCTGTAGAACCCCACACATCCAGCTGTCCACTCGTAGAACCACACACATCCAGTCCACTCTGTAGAACCACACACATCCACTGTCTACTCTGTAGAACACACACATCCACGTCCATCTGTAGAACCACACACATCCAATATCCACTCTGTAAACCACACACATCCAGGTGTCCACTCGTAGAACCACACACATCCCGCTGTCCACTAAACCACACACATCCAAGCTGTCCACTCTGTAGAACCACACCATCCAACGCTGTCCACTCTGTAGAACCACACACATCCAGCTGTCCACTCTGTAGAACCACTACACATCCAAGCTGTCCACTCTGTAGAACCACACACATCCTACTGTCCACTCTGTAGAACCACCACACATCCAAGCTGTCCACTCTGTAGAACAACACACATCCAGCTGTCCACTCTGTAGAACCACACACATCCAACTGTCCACCTCTGTAGAACCACACACATCCAACTGTCCACTCTGTAGAACCACACACATCCCAGCTGTCCCACTCTGTAGAACCACACACATCCAGGCTGTCCACTCTGTAGAACCACACACATCCAGCTGTCCACTCTGTAGAACCACTACACATCCAGCTGTCCACTTCTGTAGAACCACACACATCCAGCTGTCCACTCTGTAGAACCACACACATCCAGCTGTCCACTCTGTAGAACCACACACATCCAGCTGTCCACTCTGTTAGAACCACACACATCCTAGCTGTCCACTCTGTAGAACCACACACATCCCGCTGTCCACTCTTAGAACCATACACATCCAACTGTCCACAGGCTGTAGAACCACACACATCCACGTGTCCTACTTGTAGAACCACACACATCCAACTGTCCACTCTGTAGAAACACCACACATCCCCGCTGTCACTCTGTAGAACCACACACATCCAGGTGTCCACCTCTGTAGAACCACACACATCCAACTGTCACTCTGTAGAACACACACCATCCAACTGTCCACTCTGTAGGAACCACACACATCCAGCTGTCCACTCTGTAGAACCACACACATCCAACTGTCCACCTCTGTAGAACCACACACATCCAGCCTGTCCACTCTGTAGAACCACACAACTCCGCTGTCCACTCTGTAGAACCACACACATCCAACTGTCCACTCTGTAGAACACACACATCCAAATGTCCACTCTGTAGAAACCACACACATCCAACTGTCCACTCTGTAGAACCACACACATCCCACTTGTCCACTCTGTAGAACCACACACATCCAGCTGTCCACTCTGTAGAACCACACACATCCAACTGTCTACTCTGTAGAACCACACACACCCAACTGTCCACTCTGTAGAACCACACACATCCAGCTGTCCACTCTGTAGAACCACACACATCCAACTGTCCACTCTGTAGAACCACACACATCCAACTGTCCACTCTGTAGAACCACACACATCCCGCGTCCCTGTAGAACCACACACATCCAACTGTCCACTCTGTAGAACCCACACACCAATCCACTCTGTAGAACCACACACACCAACTGTCCACTCTGTAGAACCACAACATCCAACTGTCCACTCTGTAGAACCACACACATCCAACTGTCCACTCTGTAGAACCACACACCACGTCACTCTGTAGAACCAACACCATCCACTGTCCACTCTGTAGAACCACACACATCCCTGTCACTCTGTAGAACCACACACATCCAATGTCCACTCTGTAAACCACACACATCCGCTGTCCACTCTGTAGAACCACACACTCCAGCTGTCCACTCTGTAAACCACACACATCCAACTGTCCACTCTGTAGAACCACACACATCCACTGTCACTCTGTAGAACCACACAACATCCAGCTGTCCACTCTGTAGAACCACACACATCCAACTGTCCACTCTGTAGAACCACACACATCCAGCTGTCCACTCTGTAGAACCACACAACATCCAACGTGCGTCCGCACTCGTAGAACCACACACATCAACTGTCCACTCTGTAGAAAAACCACCACATCCACGCTGTCCACTCTGTAGAACCACACACATCCAGCTGTCCAACTCTGTAGAACCACACACATCCAACTGTCCACTCTGTAGAACCACACACATCCAGCGTGTCCACTCTGTAGAACCACACACATCAACTGTCACTCTGTAGAACCACACACATCCAGCTGTCCACTCTGTAGAACCACACACATCCAAGTGTCACTCTGTAGAACCACACACATCCACCTGTCTACTCTGTAGAACCACACACATCCCAGCTGTCCACTCTGTAGAACCACACACATCCAGCTGTCCACTCGTAGAACCACACACATCCAGCTAGTCCACTCTGTAGAACCACACACATCCAAACTGTCCACTCTGTAGAACCACACATATCCGCTGTACATTCTGTAGAACCACACACATCCAACTGTCTACTCTGTAGAACCACACACATCCAACTGTCTACTCTGTAGAACCACACACATCCAACTGTCCACTCTGTAGAACCACACACATCCAGCTGTCCACTCTGTAGAACCACACACATCCAGGTGTCCACTCTGTAGAACCACACACATCCAGCTGTCCACTCTGTAGAACCACACACATCCAGCTGTCCACTCTGTAGAACCACACACATCCAACTGTCCACTCTGTAGAACCACACACATCCAACTGTCCACTCTGTAGAACCACACACATCCCGCTGTCCACTCTGTAGAACCATACACATCCAGCTGTCCACTCTGTAGAACCACACACATCCAACTGTCCACTCTGTAGAACCACACACATCCAGCTGTCCACTCTGTAGAACATACACATCCAGCTGTCCACTCTGTAGAACCATACACATCCAACTGTCTACTCTGTAGAACCACACACATCCAGCTGTCCACTCTGTAGAAGCACACACATCCAGGTGTCCACTCTGTAGAACCACACACATCCAGCTGTCCACTCTTTAGAATCATACACATCCAGCTGTCCACTCTGTAGAACCACACACATCCAACTGTCCACTCTGTAGAACCACACACATCCAGCTGTCCACTCTGTAGAACCACACACATCCAACTGTCCACTCTGTAGAACCACACACATCCAGCTGTCCACTCTGTAGAACCACACACATCCAGCTGTCCACTCTGTAGAACCACACACATCCAGCTGTCCACTCTGTAGAACCACACACATCCAACTGTCTACTCTGTAGAACCACACACATCCAACTGTCGCCTCTGTAGAACCACACACATCCAGCTATCCACTCTGTAGAACCACACACATCCAGGTGTCCACTCTGTAGAACCACACACATCCCGCTGTCCACTCTGTAGAACCACACACATCCAGGTGTCCACTCTGTAGAACCACACACATCCAACTGTCCACTCTGTAGAGCCACACACATCCAACTGTCCACTCTGTAGAACCACACACATCCCGCTGTCCACTCTGTAGAACCACACACATCCCGCTGTCAACTCTGTAGAACCATACACATCCTACTGTCCACTCTGTAGAACCACACACATCCAGGTGTCCACTCTGTAGAACCACACACATCCAACTGTCCACTCTGTAGAACCACACACATCCAACTGTCCACTCTGTAGAACCACACACATCCAGGTGTCCACTCTGTAGAACCACACACATCCAACTGTCTACTCTGTAGAACCACACACACCCAACTGTCCACTCTGTAGAACCACACACATCCAACTGTCCACTCTGTAGAACCACACACATCCAACTGTCCACTCTGTAGAACCACACACATCCCGCTGTCCATTCTGTAGAACCACACACATCCAGCTGTCCACTCTGTAGAACCACACACATCCAACTGTCCACTCTGTAGAACCACACACATCCAGCTGTCCACTCTGTAGAACCATACACATCCAACTGTCTACTCTGTAGAACCACACACATCCAGCTGTCCACTCTGTAGAACCACAAACATCCAGGTGTCCACTCTGTAGAACCACACACATCCACCTGTCCACTCTGTAGAACCACACACATCCCGCTGTCCACTCTGTAGAACCACACACATCCAACTGTCCACTCTGTAGAACCACACACATCCAGCTATCCACTCTGTAGAACCACACACATCCCGCTGTCCACTCTGTAGAACCACACACATCCCGCTATCCACTCTGTAGAACCACACACATCCAGCTGTCCACTCTGTAGAACAACACACATCCAGGTGTCCACTCTGTAGAACCACAAACATCCAGCTGTCCACTCTGTAGAACCACACACATCCCGCTGTCCACTCTGTAGAACCACACACATCCCGCTGTCCACTCTGTAGAACCACACACATCCGCTGTCCACTCTGTAGAACCACACACATCCAGCGATCCACATCTGTAGAACCACACAACACTCCAAGAACTGTCTACTCTGTGAGAACCACACACATCCAGCTATCCACTCTGTAGAACCAACACACATCCAACTGTCCACTCTGTGAAACCACACACATCCAGCTATCTCACTCTGTAGAACCAACCCCATCCAACTGTCCACTCTGTAGAAACACAAACACAATCCAACTGTCCAATCTGTAGAAGCCACAACACACATCCGAACTAGTCGCAGTCCTGTAGAACCACACACAATCCAAGCTGTCCAATTAATCTGTAGAACCACACACATCCAAACTGTCCACTCTGTAGAACCACACACACAGCCACTGTCCCTCTGGGGTAAAACCAAAGCATATCCCGCTTGTCCACTCTGTAGAACCCACACATCATCCAGCTATCCAATCTGTATAAGCCACACACATCCAACTGTCCACCTCTGTAGAACCATACACATCCAGACTGTCCACAATCTGTAGAACCACCACACATCCAACTGTCCACCTCTGTGAGAACCACAACACATCCCGCTGGCCACTAAGTCTGTAGAACCAACACACATCAGCTGTCCACTACTGTAGAGACCACAACAATGTCCGCTAACTGTCCACTGTGTAGAACCACACACATCCCGCTGTCCACTCTGTAGAACCACACACATCCAACTGTCCACTCTGTAGAACCACACAATCCAACTGTCCACTCTGTAGAACCACACAATCAAAATGTCCACTTTGTAGAACCATACACATCCCGCTGTCCACTCTGTAGAACCACACACATCCAACTGTCCACTCTGTAGAACCACACACATCCAGCTGTCCACTCTGTAGAACCACACACATCCAACTGTCCACTCTGTAGAACCACACACATCCCGCTGTCCACTATGTAGAACCACACACATCCCGCTGTCTACTCTATAGAACCATACACATCCAACTGTCCACTCTGTAGAACCACACACATCCAACTGTCCACTCTGTAGAACCACACACATCCAACTGTCCACTCTGTAGAACCACACACATCCCGCTGTCCACTCTGTAGAACCACACACATCCAACTGTCCACTCTGTAGAACCACACACATCCCACTGTCCACTCTGTAGAACCACACACATCCCGCTGTCCACTCTGTAGAACCATACACATCCAACTGTCCACTCTGTAGAACCACACACATCCAGCTGTCCACTCTGTAGAACCACACAATCCAACTGTCCACTCTGTAGAACCACACACATCCCGCTGTCCACTCTGTAGAACCATACACATCCAACTGTCCACTCTGTAGAACCACACACATCCAACTGTCCACTCTGTAGAACCACACACATCCAACTGTCCACTCTGTAGAACCACACACATCCCGCTGTCCACTCTGTAGAACCACACACATCCCGCTGTCCACTCTGTAGAACCACACACATCCCGCTGTCCACTCTGTAGAACCACACACATCCAACTGTCCACTCTGTAGAACCACACACATCCTGCTGTCCACTCTGTAGAACCACACGCATCCTGCTGTCCACTCTGTAGAACCACACACATCCCGCTGTCCACTCTGTAGAACCACACACATACTGCTGTCCACTCTGTAGAACCACACACATCCAACTGTCCACTCTGTAGAACCACACACATCCAACTGTCCACTCTGTAGAACCATACACATCCAACTGTCCACTCTGTAGAACCACACACATCCAACTGTCCACTCTGTAGAACCACACACATCCAACTGTCCACTCTTTAGAACCATACACATCCAACTGTCCACTCTGTAGAACCACACACATCCAACTGTCCACTCTGTAGAACCACACACATCCAACTGTCCACTCTGTAGAACCACACACATCCAACTGTCCACTCTGTAGAACCACACACATCCAACTGTCCACTCTGTAGAACCACACACATCCAACTGTCTACTCTGTAGAACCACACACATCCAACTGTCTACTCTGTAGAACCATACACATACAGCTATCCACTCTGTAGAACCACACACATCCAGCTATCCACTCTGTAGAACCACACACATCCAGCTATCCACTCTGTAGAACCACACACATCCAGCTATCCACTCTGTAGAACCACACACATCCAACTGTCCACTCTGTAGAATCACACACATCCCGCTGTCCACTCTGTAGAACCACACACATCCAACTGTCTACTCTGTAGAACCACACACATCCAGCTATCCACTCTGTAGAACCACACACATCCAGCTATCCACTCTGTAGAACCACACACATCGAGCTATCCACTCTGTAGAACCACACACATCCAGCTATCCACTCTGTAGAACCACACACATCCAACTGTCCACTCTGTAGAACCACACACATCCAACTGTCCAATCTGTAGAACCACACACATCCCGCTGTCCACTCTGTAGAACCACACACATCCAACTGTCCACTCTGTAGAACCACACATATCCCGCTGTCCACTCTGTAGAACCACACACATCCAGCTATCCACTCTGTAGAACCACACACATCCAACTGTCCACTCTGTAGAACCATACACATCCAACTGTCCACTCTGTAGAACCACACACATCCAACTGTCCACTCTGTAGAACCACACACATCCCGCTGTCCACTCTGTAGAACCACACACATCCAGCTGTCCACTCTGTAGAACCACACAATCCAACTGTCCACTGTGTAGAACCACACACATCCCGCTGTCCACTCTGTAGAACCACACACATCCAACTGTCCACTCTGTAGAACCACACAATCCAACTGTCCACTCTGTAGAACCACACAATCCAACTGTCCACTCTGTAGAACCACACAATCCAACTGTCCACTTTGTAGAACCATACACATCCCGCTGTCCACTCTGTAGAACCACACACATCCAACTGTCCACTCTGTAGAACCACACACATCCAGCTGTCCACTCTGTAGAACCACACACATCCAACTTGTCCACTCTGTAGAACCACACACATCCCGCTGTCCACTATGTAGATCCACACACATCCCGCTGTCTACTCTATAGAACCATACACATCCAACTGTCCACTCTGTAGATACCACACACATCCAACTGTCCACGTCTGTAGAACCACACACATCCAACTGTCCACTCTGTAGAACCACACCACATCCCGCTGTCTACTCTGTAGAACCACACACATCCAACTGTCCACTCTGTAGAACCACACACATCCCACTGTCCACTCTGTAGAACCACACACATCCCGCTGTCCACTCTGTAGAACCATACACATCCAACTGTCCACTCTGTAGAACCACACACATCCAGCTGTCCACTCTGTAGAACCACACAATCCAACTGTCCACTCTGTAGAACCACACACATCCCGCTGTCCACTCTGTAGAACCATACACATCCAACTGCCACTCTGTAGAACACACACACCCCGCTGTCCACTATGTGAACCACCACATCCCGCTGTCTACTCTGTAAACCATACAACCCAACTGTCCACTCTGTAAAACCCACACCATCCAACTGTCCACTCTGTAAAACCACACACTCCAACGTCCACTCTGTAGAACCACACCATCCCGCTGTCCACTCTGTAGAACCCACAATCCAACGTCCACTCTGTAGAACCACAACATCCCGCTGTCCACTCTGTAGAACCAACACATCCCGCTGTCCACTCTGTAGAACCATACACATCCAACTGTCCACTCTGTAGAACCACACACATCCCGCTGTCCACTCTGTAGAACCACACACATCCAAATGTCCACTCTGTAGAACCACACACATCCTGCTGTCCACTCCGTAGAACCACACGCATCCTGCTGTCCACTCTGTAGAACCACACACATCCCGCTGTCCACTCTGTAGAACCACACACATCCTGCTGTCCACTCTGTAGAACCACACACATCCAACTGTCCACTCTGTAGAACCACACACATCCAACTGTCCACTCTGTAGAACCATACACATCCAACTGTCCACTCTGTAGAACCACACACATCCAACTGTCCACTCTGTAGAACCACACACATCCAACTGTCCACTCTTTAGAACCATACACATCCAACTGTCCACTCTGTAGAACCACACACATCCAACTGTCCACTCTGTAGAACCACACACATCCAACTGTCCACTCTGTAGAACCACACACATCCAACTATCCACTCTGTAGAACCACACACATCCAGCTGTCCACTCTGTAGAACCATACACATCCAACTGTCCACTCTGTAGAACCATTGTAGTGTGTGTAAAGAATGAATGTCGTATTAGTTACTTGTTCTTCTTTACCACTTTAGTGTCGTCCCTGGAGTGAAGAGAATCGATACCCACATTTGTTTTAATTCAATATCTCTATTCTGGAGATATCCAGCAGACTCCGTCCACACACTCCCTCAATCTGAAGACACCTTCCTCTCACTCTTACTCACCCCTGAATCATGCCCCCTCTCATTCTTCTCCAAGATAACACACTTGACAGCTCTCGCTTCAACAAATAAAAACAAGAAATTTATTAAAGCAAAGAGTATATGTAGGAGAAGTGTATGTGTGTATAAGGTGTAGAATGTATGACGTGTATTCTAAATCGTCTATAGACTCAGATCAGTGTTCAAGAGTAGTTCATTCTCATCCTTGTGCTGAAGACACACCAGCACCATGTATCCCATACAGGTAGCCTCACCCAGGTGATGCTCCTCCGGTCACGTGAAGACTTCCTCCGTTGTCTCTGGAACCACCAGGATGCTTGGACACCCCTGACAAACACTGTCTAATTAGAGTCTGATTCACACTATGAACTTCCTCGGTTATTTAACGGATTGTTAATCAGGAAATTCTAATCCTATTGTCACTGTTAGTGGAGAAATCTTAATGGATCTAGAGTCACTGGTTCTAAAGATTCCTCATATTAACACCACAATCTAACTGTTCTGGGTATCAGTATAAATTATGCAATGTTCTGACTGTTTATTGGTACATCTATCACTTGGCTAAACCTCCCTCTCGTCAACATGTCCTGCTCAGCAGAAGCCAGGTTCCCGCAAACCAACTTGGGTATAAGCCCTATGTAGCGGCCTCTCAGCAACCTCTGTCTTCAGATGCTGAGCCATCATTGTCAAACTTTGAAACTGCTTCTTCGAAGTAAACCCTCTCCCACTCACATGGAACACTCAAGGGGAACTGTACATGGAACCTGTAGAGCAGATAACATCATGGTGAGGGCAACTCAGTCCTGGCCAGAATTGGGCAAATGTAGGCCAATAACAGCACTCAGATCTATAACAGAGATCCTATCTCTGTCATACGGCCAAATAACTCAATCATATGATCTGAGACATGGCAACACCAGGAAAGTCTAAAGGAATTAGTAGAAACCCAGCAGATGCCCTACTGAAGATCCTACCATTACACATTCCCCTCCTCCCTCTCAACCATCCTTAATCTCTCTAATTATTATTCCACTACATTGTCCTCAACTTCCCGAGTAAAATGATATATAACACAAGCTACTTGAAGCCACACAATAGAATACTAGTGCCGACGCTCCTATGATACTTTCTAGCCCCGCACTTATAGAACATTCTATAACTAATCATAATACAGTATATCACTACACAGTACTGCATTCTATTCCTAATCATACTCTTAAGTTAGATATAATTAATTAATTGCCTACCATATGTCTATTCCTGTTGTTACTCGAGAAACTAGGCAATCCGATTGGATCTATGTCCGTGGATAACTATCCCTACTAAGGTAGGCTAGTCCCTCTAATATACCACAACTGGGAATTATCCCCAATTCTACACTTCAGAATGTTTTCCTCGACTCCATCCACCTGTTTACTGCACTGGGTTTTATATAGGTGCTTGAGTGAGTCACCGGAAAGTCCAGACGCCAATCAGTCCAGAATCTGGCTTTGTCCTCCTGTTTCCAGACTAACCAGAGTCAATTAGCTGTCAATTTTCCTTTTCATCTGTGGAGTTCTTTGTCTCATCCAACAAATATCCGGGTTGTCTGTAAGCCGGAGACCTTTCTCCCATTACAGAATCCTTCTGACCTCTAGCAGGCATTCTGTCTATCACTTGCAACGACCAACTTCCGTTTTGTAGACAAATGTCGCCAGTACACACCTCTCGAACAACATCCTGTCATCAACTGTCGATTGTGTGTAGACAACTCTACGTGACTCCCTTTGATCTCATACACACTGTTGACCAGGTGTCGAAAATCTGTACCGACGTATTTTCCTCAGTTTGTTCACCATAACAGAGTCAATTGTGTTAGCAAAATAATGTAGGGTCTGGTTATCATTGGTCGCAACTAACAAGTTTATTTATCCTGTGACAACCATACACATCCAACTGTCCACTCTGTAGAACCATACACATCCAACTGTCCACTCTGTAGAACCACACACATCCCGCTGTCCACTCTGTAGAACCATACACATCCAACTGTCCACTCTGTAGAACCATACACATCCAACTGTCCACTCTGTAGAACCACACACATCCCGCTGTCCACTCTGTAGAACCATACACATCCAACTGTCTACTCTGTAGAACCACACACATCCCGCTGTCCATTCTGTAGAGCCACACACATCCCGCTGTCCACTCTGAGCTGACCATCTCTTTGTAGAAAAACACACATCCCGCTGTCCACTCTGTAGAACCACACACATCCCGCTGTCCACTCTGTAGAACCACACACATCCCGCTGTCCACTCTGTAGAACCACACACATCCCGCTGTCCACTCTGTAGAACCACACACATCCAACTGTCCACTCTGTAGAACCACACACATCCAACTGTCCACTCTGTAGAACCACACACATCCAATTGTCCACTCTGTAGAACCACACACATCCCGCTGTCCACTCTGTAGAACCACACACATCCCGCTGTCCACTCTATAGAACCACACACATCCAACTGTCCACTCTGTAGAACCACACACATCCAACTGTCTACTCTGTAGAACCACACACATCCCGCTGTCCACTCTGTAGAACCACACACATCCAACTGTCCACTCTGTAGAACCACACACATCCAACTGTCCACTCTGTAGAACCACACACATCCCGCTGTCCACTCTGTCCAACTGTCTGTCTGTCTGTCTGTCTGTCTGTCTGTCTGTCTGTCTGTCTGTCTGTCTGTCTGTCTGACGACCGTATTATATATTTCTCTGTGCGCAGTGTCTGTCTGTCTGTATGTCTGTCTGTCTGATGATCGTATTATACAATTCTCTGTGCGCAATGCCTGTCCGTCCGATCGCCCACTTATCTGCGTGTCTGTCTGTCTGTCTGTCTGTCTGTCTGTCTGTCTGTCTGTCTGTCTGTCTGTCTGTCTGTCTGTACGTCTAGCCGTTCAATCTACTCTCTGCCTGTTTCCTTGCCTTCCTCTCCAGGTTGTCACGCTGTTTCCAATTTCTTTCTCAATTCGAGTTTCTTCGATTCCTTGTCCGTCGTTATTTCTAACTCTAAATCTTTATCTAAATATTTCCTCTCCCTCTCTTGTCCTTCGTTAGTTCCATCTCTAAATCGTTCTCTATATATAGTCTCTCTCTCTCTCTCTCTCTCTCTCTCTCTCTCTCTCTCTCTCTCTCTCTCTCTCTCTCTCTCTCTCTCTCTCTCTCTCTCTCTCTCTCTCCTCTCTTTCTCTGTCTCTATTTCTAGCTCTGAACCGTTCTCTATATATTTTCCTTTCGTTATAATTTCGCGTGTCTTTATTTATCACATTGTTCATTCGTTATTTTGTCCTCCAATCTGCCGGTTGTGTCCCAGACTGTTGACTTGTCACAATGTCCTACCATGCATGTCCTCCATTCCCATTGTTGTGTCCCAGACTGTGTACTAGTTAGAATGTCCTAGCATGACACCTGCTAACTTATGTTTGTTGTTTAGATCTGGCTGCCAGGTTTGTCGTCTGCCCTTGACACCGCGCACATTCCCGTGTCCGGAAGTACCTCATCAATTCCGCGCTCACACAACAGCAACTTTGGAAATGTGATCGTCCGTTAATGAGGCAGCATGTATCACTTCTGCTGCCTGGCCGGCTCACTCACAATTCTAATCTCAAATAGTGGCTTCCGGGGACCGCCATGTTTGTGGTCTAATGACTGTAGACTGGGCCGGCTGATCGGCCTGGGTAAATTTACTTAGCACAGGCTGACAGTAATGAGACTACACCTGCACCACCCCGCCCTGAGGGAGGCATTCACAGTTTTTACTGGAACTAATATTAAATGGAGCACTTTACATTCCTCGGCCTCTCTTCTTTCAACCCTCCCCTGTCTCTCTTCTTTCAGCCTTCCCCTGTATCTCTTCTTTCAACCTTCCTCTGTCTCACTTCTTTCAACCCTCCCCTGTCTCTCTTCCTTCAGCCCTTCTGTCACGCTTCTTTCAAACGGACCGTTATGCAAAATTCTTAACCCTTTGAAAATAAAGTTGGTTGGTTGGTTGGTTCGTTCGTTCGTTGGTTCGTTCATTCGTTCTTTTCCTTCAACCTTACCCTGTCTCTCTTCGTTCAACCTTCTCCTGTCTCTCTTCTTTCAACCTTTCCCTGTCTTTCTTCCTTTAACCTTCCCCTGTCTCTCTTCCTTCAACCGTCCCCTGTCTCTCTTCGTTCAACCTTTCCCTGTCTTTCTTCCTTTAACCTCCCCCTGTCTCTCTTCCTTCAACCGTCCCCTGTCTCTCTTCTTCCAACCTTTCCCTGTCTTTCTTCCTTTAACCTTCCCCTGTCTCTCTTCCTTCACCCTTCCCCTGTCTCTCTTCCTTCACCCTTCCCCTGTCTCTCTTCCTTCACCCTTCCCCTGTCTCTCTTCCTTCAACCTTCCCCTGTCTCTCTTCCTCCAAAATTCCCCTGTTTTTCCTCACTCAGCCAATCTTTATCGCAAGGTAGTTTATATTCAACCGTCCCCTGTCTGTCTTCATTCAACCTCCCCCTGTCTTTCTTCCTTTAACCTTCCCCTGTCTCTCTTCCCTCAACCTTCCTCTGTCTCTCTTCCTTCAACCTTTCCCTGTCTCTCTTCCTTCACCCTTCCCCTGTCTCTCTTCCTTCAGCCTTCCTGTCTCTCTTCTTTCAGCCTTCCCTGTCTCTCTTCCTTTAACATTTCTCTGTTTCTCTTCCTTCACCCTTCCCCTGTCTCTCTTCCTTCAGCCTTCCTGTCTCTCTTCTTTCACCCTTCCCCTGTCTCTCTTCCTTCAGCCTTCCTGTCTCTCTTCTTTCAGCCTTCCCCGGTCTCTCTTCCTTTAACATTTCTCTGTTTCTCTTCCATCAGCCACTTTGTAACACAACCTAGTATATGTTCCTACACGGAGTCACAGAGGTCAGTGTGGCCGCAAGGTTAAGAGCGCATGTTGTTAAACTTCCTGTGCGCTGATGGCGGGGTCGTGGGTTCACTCTTTACACAGGTCAGTTGAATGTAAATCTTTACTTCTCGTTCAGACAGCAATGTCTAACTACGGAGCGTATAATTACTTAGAACATCATCCCGGTGTTGATGGCAACGTCCTGCGAATTACACGTCACATGCTGACATTAGAGAATACTTTACTGTATGGCAGTATAGTAACTTATGATAGTATAGTTAACTCATGATAGTATAGTTAACTCATGGCAGTGTAGTTAACGCAGGATAGTATAGCTAACTGATGATAGTATAGTTAGCTCATGATAGTATAGCTAACACATGATAGTATAATTAAACATGATAGTATAGTTAACTTATGATAGTATAGCCAACACATGGTAGTATAATTGACACATTATAGTATAGTTAACACATGATAGTATATTTAACACATGGTAGTATAGTTAACACATGATAGTATAGTTAACACATGATAGTATAGTTAACACATGATAGTATATTTAACACATGATAGTATAGTTAACACATGATAGTATAGTTAACTCATGATAGTATAGTTAACTCATGATAGTATAGTTAACTCATGGCAGTGTAGTTAACGCAGGATAGTATAGCTAACTGATGATAGTATAGTTAGCTCATGATAGTATAGCTAACACATGATAGTATAGTTAACACATGATAGTATTGTTAACTTATGATAGTATAGCCAACACATGGTAGTATAATTGACACATTATAGTATAGTTAACACGTGATAGCATAGTTAACTCTTGATAGTATACTTAATACATGATAGTATTGTTAACACATGATAATATAGTTAAGACATGATAGTATATTTAACAGAAAATAGTATAGTTAACATATGGTGATATAATTAATGTATGGTCGCATATTTATTTTATGGTGATATAGTTAATGTGTTCTCGTACTTAATATATGGTGATATAGTTAATGTATTGTGATGCAGTAAATGTATTGTGATATAGTCAATATATGATGATATAGTTAATATATGGATATATAGTTAATGTATTTGATAGATAATGTTTACTGATATAGTTAATATGTGGCGATGTAGTTAATATAAGGTGATATAGTTAATGTAGGGTGATATAGTTAATGTGGGATGATATAGGTATTATATGGTGATATAGTTAACATATGGTGATATAGTTAATATAAAGCGATATAGATAATATATGATGATATAGTTAATTTATTTTGATATATTTAAAGTAGAAACAGTTTTCATATGCGGTGTCTGCGAAGAATACTTGGTATTAAGTGGCAAGACAAAATCACAAATACTGAAGTATTGGAAAGATCAGGTTGTGTGACGGTGTATTACATGCTCAGTCTTCGTAGACTTAGATGGATAGGACACGTTAGGAGGATGGATGATGGTAGAATACCAAAGGACATCTTTTTTTGGTGAATTACAGATGGGTAAGAGATCTCAGGGTCGGCCTCTACTACGATACAAAGATGTGTGTAAGCGGGACATGATTGATACAGGCATTGATAATGCACAATGGGAGCACGTCGCCGCTGAACGTGTTGCATGGAGGGCAACTATCAGAAATGGAATAAAGACAAAGGAGAAAATTATTGCAGATAAAGCACACACAGAGCGTGAGAGACGTAAGATGGTGCAAAATGGTGGAAATGACCATGTTTTCACATGCACCTACTGTGGACAAACAATGTGCAGCAAGAATTGGCCTTACCAGCCACACTCGTCCACAGCCATGGGTCGTAGTTATTAAGCCTTTTTGAAGCACAATGTACCAAACTATCGTCTGTCAAGACGGAAAGGTGCCAATAGAATAATAATAGAATTTAAAGTAGAGGAGCGGCTGGCCGAGTGGCTAAGAATACTGCGTTCTCCTTCGGGAGACCCGGGTTCGAATCCTCGGTAAGGCGTAAATTTTTTTTCTGTCGGGGGCAAAAAGAAAATCTTAACCTGCACAGTTCGCAGCGACTGCATTAGCCAGGCGGCCTTAATTCCTCAGGCTCAAGACCCCTTGTCATACACCGCAAGGCACTATAGACATTAATACAAAAGTGACATAGTTAATATATGATGAAATAGTTAATACATGGTGAAATAGTTAATGTATGGTGATTTAGTTAATGTGGGATGATATAGTTAATGTGGGATGATAAAGTTAGTGTGGGATAATATTGTTAACATATGGTGATATAGTTAATGCATGGTGATATAGTTAATATATGGTGAAATAGTTAATATATAGTGATATTGTTAATATATAGTAATATAGTTAATATATGATGATATCATTGACAAGGTGATCTCCCGTAATCATCAACATGGAGCAGGTTCTCTGCAGAACATCGTGGTCATCATGGCCAGCTGAAAAGTGTCTCGATCTCTGGCTATATCTCCTGCCTCACGTACAGGGTGTCTGCCATTCCTTTTACCATGTTGGGGCTGGTTGACCCCTTCCTACACTTGTAAGAACCATGCATTTCTCTCTCTCTCTCTCTCTCTCTCTCTCTCTCTCTTTCTCACTCTCTCCCTCTCTCTCGCTCTCTCTCTTTCTCTCTCTCTCTCTCTCTCTCTCTCTCTCTCTCTCTCTCTCTCTCTCTCATTCACAGACCATCTCACCGTCCCACTCCTGTTCTGACTCACCCTGCTTCCCACTTCCACATTATCTCGCTATCTAACTCTCTGACTCACTGTTTGATTCACTTTCAGTCACTCTCTCTATGTCTTTATTGCCCACTCGCCTTTTCTCTTACGCACTCTCTCGCGCCCCCACACCCCCCCCCCCCTCTCTCTCTCTCTCTCTGGAATTGTGAGTGGGCACGTGTGTCTGTTTGTGTAAGAATATTGTGTTTGTGTTATGTATTGGGTGTATAGCTGTGAGTTTTTGTGTAAATCATGTATGTATGAATATGTGTATGTTGGCATGTATGTATATGGTTATACTCTCTCTCTCTCTCGATGAGTAGTGGGCCTGCAGTCAGTAAGCTGGTATAGCTTTTCGCCCAGTAGTCATATGCTTTGTGAACTGATGAGGCTCAGCCGTAAATCAGGAGATTTGTTCGCAATTTAGACGAGCAATATCTTCTGTGGGCAGAAACTCGTTGGCCACATGTGTGTGTGTGGTCTGTTCTGGTGGTCAGTCTGTCTATCCGACTGATATCTGGTTGATCCTGTCAGTATTCATACGCTTGTCGCTTGTCACTACCCTGGTCTTAAAGCTGAAAATTAAAGGAATTGACGGAAGGTCCGTTTGCACGAGGCTCTAGGTTACCATTTGTTATTGAGAGCCAATTTATACAGGGATAACTGGCCTGTGACAGACTAACGTCCACTCCAGTTGTCTTGCCATGCTTGCCACTGGAACCAGATGGACGCAGACGAGAGAGTGAGATCGACGGAGTTGCGCAACCACTACCTCACTATAATCCAAACTAAAGCGCAAGTCATTCGTTCTTCATCAAATCAAAAGATGCAATTGAATGAATGGTCTTCATCACTACATGATGGACGAACATCCCTATGTTTATGCATACGTGGGGTGTTTGTGTCCATGTATGAGTGTCTATTTCCTGTCCCCTCATAACATGGTAATATCTATTGTTTATGTTCACAGCATTAATTCGACATTCGTTTTTTTTTTTTCAATGTGAAAGTAACATGCATTGATGTAAGAAAAATGAGTGTTTGGAAGGTCCAAATGTAAGACGGGCCTGCGTGCCTAGTTTATCATTCTTTGAAAATAAAGTTCGTTCGTTCGTTTCTCACTGTCCCACACACGCCTTCACGTAATTTCACTCTTTCTCTCACTCTCCGTCTCACTCGGTCTCTCATCAACTCGCCTCAAACTCTTTCACTCACTCTTTCACTCACTCTTTCACTCACTCTTTCACTCACTCTTACACTCATTCTTTTACTCATTCTTTCACTCACTCTTTCACTTAATTTTTCACTCAATCTTTCGCTCACCGTCTCACTTACTCCATCGCACACTCTTTTAAAGTCACTCTCCTTCATTCTTTCTTACGTCTCATCCACTAGCACTCTCCCTCAGGCTTTCTTCACTCGTTCTCTCGCCATCTCGATTATCCACTTTCTGAAGCACTCTTTTCAGCGACTCACTCTCTTCCTCTCTCCTCTCTCTGGCTATCTCATTCTCTCTCACCCTCTCGTGCTATTTCTCTCTCTATCTGACTCAGTCATTCTTTCACTCAGTAGTTCTCTCACTAATCCATTATGTTATTTCGGGCATCTTATTATATAGACTCGAAGTTCAGAAAACTGTTTGTTGTCACACATTGCATTTTTATAGATGTTGGTGATGTCACAGATGGGATTTTCATAGATGTAGGTGTGGTCACATATGTGTTGTCATTCGTAGTGCTGTCACTCACGGTGCTGTTACTCATGGTGCTGTCACTCACGGTGCTGTCACTCACGGTGCTGTCACTCACGGTGCTGTCACTTATGGTGCTGTCACTCACGGTGCTGTCACTCACGGTGCTGTCACTCATAGTGCTGTCACTAACGGTGCTGTCACTCACGGTGCTGTCACTCACGGTGCTGTCACTCACGGTGCTGTCACTCATAGTGCTGTCACTAACGGTGCTGTCACTCACGGTGCTGTCACTCATGGTGCTGTCACTTATGGTGCTGTCACTCACGGTGCTGTCACTCACGGTGCTGTCACTCATAGTGTTGTCACTAACGGTGCTGTCACTAATGGTGTTGTTACTCATGGTGCTGTCACTAACCGTGCTGTCACACACGGTGCTGTCACTCATGGTGTTGTCACTCATAGTGCTGTCACTCACGGTGCTGTTCCTCACGGTGCTGTCACTCATAGTGCTATGGTGGTGTCACTCACGGTGCTGTCACTCATGGTGCTGTTACTCATGGTGTTGTCACTCATGGTGCTGTCACTCATGGTGTTGTCACTCATGGTGCTGTCACTCACGGTGCTGTCACTCATAGTGCTGTCACTAACGGTGCTGTCACTCACGGTGCTGTCACTCATGGTGCTGTCACTTATGGTGCTGTCACTCACGGTGCTGTCACTCACGGTGCTGTCACTCATAGTGTTGTCACTAACGGTGCTGTCACTAATGGTGTTGTTACTCATGGTGCTGTCACTAACCGTGCTGTCACACACGGTGCTGTCACTCATGGTGTTGTCACTCATAGTGCTGTCACTCACGGTGCTGTTCCTCACGGTGCTGTCACTCATAGTGCTATGGTGGTGTCACTCACGGTGCTGTCACTCATGGTGCTGTTACTCATGGTGTTGTCACTCATGGTGCTGTCACTCATGGTGTTGTCACTCATGGTGCTGTCACTCACGGTGCTGTCACTCATAGTGCTGTCACTCATGGTGCTGTCACTCATGGTGCTGTCACTCATGGTGTTGTCACTCATAGTGCTGTCACTCATAGTGCTGTCAATCATAGTGCTGTCACTCACGGTGCTGTCACTCACGGTGCTGTCACTCATGGTGTTGTCACTCATGGTGCTGTCAATCATAGTGCTGTCACTCATGGTGTTGTCACTCATGGTGCTGTCACTCACGGTGCTGTCCCTCACGGTGCTGTTACTCACGGTGCTGTCACTCACGGTGCTGTTACTCACGGTGCTGTCACTCACGGTGCTGTCACTCACGATGCTGTCACTCACGGTGCTGTCAATCATAGTGTTGTCAATCATAGTGTTGTCAATCATAGTGCTGTCACTCACGGTGCTGTCACTCACGGTGCTGTCACTCACTGTGCTGTCACTCACGGTGTTGTCACTCATGGTGCTGTCAATCATAGTGCTGTCACTCATGGTGCTGTCACTCACGGTGCTGTCACTCATGGTGCTGTCACTCATGGTGTTGTCACTCATAGAGCTGCCACTCATGGTGCTGTCACTCACGGTGCTGTCACTCATGGTGCTGTCAATCATAGTGCTATCACTCATGGTGCTGTCAAAAATGGTGTTGTCACTCATGGTGCTGTCACTCATGGTGCTATCAGTCATGGTGCTGTCACTCATAGTGCTGTAACTCACGGTGCTGCCACTCATGGTGATGTCACTCATGGTGCTGTCATTCATGGTTCTGTCACTCGTGGTGATGTCACACACGATGTTGTCATTCATGGTGCTGTCATTCATGGTTCTGTCACTCGTGGTGATGTCACACACGATGTTGTCATTCATGGTGCTGTCACTCGTGGTGCTGTCAATCGTGGTGATGTCACACACGATGTTGTCATTCTTGGTGCTGTCACTCGTGGTGCTGTCAATCGTGGGGATGTCACACACGATGTTGTCATTCATGGTGCTGTCACTCGTGGTGCTGTCAATCGTGGTGATGTCACACACGGTGTTGTCATTCATGGTGCTGTCACTCGTGGTGCTGTCAATCGTGGTGATGTCACACACGATGTTGTCATTCATGGTGCTGTCACTCGTGGTGCTGTCAATCGTGGTGATGTCACACACGATGTTGTCATTCATGGTGCTGTCACTCGTGATGCTGTCAATCGTGGTGATGTCACACACGATGTTGTCATTCATGGTGCTGTCACTCGTGGATCCGTCAATAAACACGACCGTCCCAACTCTGGCATTATCCACAAATAATTGTCGGTTGTGACACCTCGGCCCCTGCTCGAGGTGGTAGACTGGAGTCCCGTAGTCTGACATTACCTGGATCTAGACCGGTGCTTTACTGGCGTCGTGATCGCCACCCCGGTATTACATCGATCAGTTGTCAATCGCTGGCTTCCTGTCTGGGTGTTGGTTTCAGTCGCGTGGCTGTGGTTAGTTATTGACAGTAATGTTCTGATCGGTCACTCATCAGGTCTTAGTCAGATATGACTGAGCTACCGTATAACAGTAGACGGTATTACCTGGTCTCTGTTAGCGCCGAACGTTGGGCGACGCTTACCAAACCCGACACCCCACATTGTGCCAACGGCTTCGGGCGGAAGAGCGCAATTGGGAGGGTACAAGCCTTACCCTGGTGCGAGGAAATGCAAGCTAAAGACAAAATTGTCATGGCAGGGCAGACCAGGCCCTAAGCCTTGGTTGGCGACTGGTCTAGGATCGAAGCTCCGACAGGCGGACAGTTAGAGCATTGCTTTGCTGATCCGGCAGCTTCTGCAGCTTGTCTTGTTCCAGATGTAGGGGTGTTACCTTTCCTCTGGAGTGAACTAGGCGGGCCGAGAGAGGGATCATGCTGCATGGGCAACACATGATCTCTATATTTTAGCCCAGGCTTTGTGCTATGGAGAGGCAATAACTCCATCCCTGGTCTTAACTGGTCTCGGAATCAAAGCGAGAGGCAACTGTTACGGGTTATAAGTCCTTGTCAGTTGGCGTAGACATGGGGCGCCACGCGTTGCCTCTGACGGTGGGAGACACCTATAGGTGTCACTGATCAGCTACCGCCCGCCTCAAGCTGGGCAGCCCCCAGCCAATTGGGTGCTGATCCGCCACAGCCTGCCTGCTTCAATGGGTGCTTGGGGCTAGGACAAAATCTGAATCGCAGGCTGTAAAACCAATGCACCAGGTACAAACAAAAATAAAAATAGAAACCTCAAGCTACGGCTTGCAACCTGGAACGTGAGAACCATGTGTCCAGGATTTTCCACTGACTTGACCAATATTGACGATGTGAGAAAAACGGCTGTGATTGATGCCGAACTCAATCGTCTTAACATTGATATTGCTGGCCTGCAGGAGACTCGCCTCGCTGAGGAAGGGTCACTCAGGGAAAACAACTACACCTTTTTCTGGAAGGGTAGAGGGCAGGCAGAAAAAAGGCAACACGGTGTGGGCTTTGCAGTGAAGAATTCGCTACTGGGAATGATTGAAATTCCAGCAGGAGGAAATGAAAGACTATTATCCCTGCGCTTGGCAACCTCTTTTGGGTTTGCCACCATTATTACTGCATATGCACCGACACTCGATTCCTCTGATGATGTGAAGGATTTGTTCTATGAGGAGTTAGACTCCGTGATCAAGGCAGTTCCAAAATCTGACTACATTTATATGCTCGGTGATTTCAATGCTCGTGTGGACAAGGACTCAAGTTCATGGCCAGTGTGCCTTGGAAAATACAACATCGGTCGCATGAATGAAAATGGGCAAAGGGTGCTGGAGCATTGCACCAGTAATGACCTATGTATTACAAACTCTTTTTTTAAAACAAAAGAGATGCATAAGGTCACATGGAAACATCCAAGATCCGGCCATTGGCACCAGCTGGACTTCATCATCACACGGAGACAACATCTGAACCATATATCATTGACTCGTAGTTACCACAGTGCTGACTGTGATACGGATCATTCTTTGGTTGTTGCAAGGGTTAGACTGAGACCAAAGAGAATCTACACAGCTAAACACAAATCTAGCCACAGGATTAATATTATTAACACTCATGATCCTGAAAAGTGCTTTCAGTTTCAACAGCAACTTGAAGATGCTTTCACTGATACACCAGAAAATTGTACAGTAAATGAAAAGTGGGGTCAAATTAAGGAAACTCTTTATAAAACTGCCGTAGGGGTTTACGGCACTGTGGATCATAAGAGGCAGGACTGGTTTGCGGCCAACAGCGAGACTCTGCAGCCCCTGATTGATAAAAAGAAGAAAGCTCTCTTAAGAAACAAGGAAAGACCAACGCGTAACACTCTGAGTGAGCTAAGGCAAGCTAGGAAGGATGTGCAAAAGGCTGCCAGGCAGTGTGCAAATGATTATTGGATCAAGTTATGTGAGTCCATTCAAATCGCAAGTGATAAGGGAGACATAAGAAGCATGTATGAAGGAATAAAGAAAGCCTGTGGTCCAGTGATCAAAAGAAGTGCACCATTGAAAACCTTGACTGGAGAAGTCATCACTGATAAGAAACAGCAGATGGACAGATGGGTAGAGCACTATTTGGAGCTTTACTCAAGTGAGACCAAACTAGCGGATGATGCCCTCAACGCCATAGAGGCTCTACCAACTCTTGACCACCTGGACACACTTCCCACCATAACAGAAGTTAAGTGTGCTATAAATGAACTTGCATCTGGCAAGGCTCCAGGTAAGGATGGGATTCCAATAGAGGTTATCAGGAGTGGGCAAGACACACTCACTATACAGATCCACCAGCTAATAGAGCTATGCTGGCGTGAAGGACAAGTCCCACAGGATTTCAAAGATTCAAGCATCATAACACTGTACAAGAACAAGGGCGATCGGAGCGACTGTAACAACTATAGGGGTATCTCACTTCTGTGTATTGTTGGAAAAGTATTTGCCAGAATTGTTCTGCGCAGACTTCAAGTCCTAGGAGATCAAGTCTACCCCGAATCACAGTGTGGCTTTCGACAGAACCGGTCTACCACTGATATGATATTCTCATTGCGACAAATGCAAGAAAAATGCCGTGAACAGAATCAACCACTGTTGATTGCCTTCATCGACCTCACAAAGGCATTTGATTTGGTCAGTCGTGAGGGTCTGTTCAAGGCACTAAAGAAGATTGGCTGCCCACCAACTCTTCTGTCCATTGTGGAATCGTTCCACACAGGCATGAAGGGTATAATCAAGTTTGATGGTGCAACTTCTGAAGAATTTGAAATCAAGAGTGGAGTTAAGCAAGGTTGTGTACTAGCTCCCACCCTCTTTGGAATATACTTTTCACTTCTACTGAAATATGCATTTCGTGATCAGGATGGTGGTATATACATTCACTCACGCTCAGATGGCGGCCTCTACAATGCTCAGAGATTGAAGGCTAAGACCAAAATTAGGAGGGTACTGATCAGAGAGTTGCTTTTTGCAGATGATGCTGCAGTTACGACCCACTCTGAGGAAGAATTGCAATGTCTACTATCTGCATTCTCCAATGCTTGTTCTGAATTTGGTTTAACAATTAGCAAAAAGAAGACACAGATTATGTCACAAGGTGCACATGAGGTACCATCAATCTTTATTGACGACGCCGAACTAGAGATAGTAGACCATTTTACATATCTAGGATCAGTGGTAAATAGCAAATTATCCCTAGATCAGGAAATCAACATCCGGATTGGTAAGGCAGCAACAACAATGAACAGGTTAAGAAAAAGAGTCTGGGAGAACAGGAAGCTTACTGCCAAAACAAAAGTCCTTGTCTATCAAGCCTGTGTCCTTAGTACTCTTCTCTATGGCAGTGAAACCTGGACAACTTACTCACACCAAGAGAACAATTTAAACAGCTTTCATATGCGGTGTCTGCGAAGAATTCTTGGTATTAAGTGGCAAGACAAAATCACAAATACTGAAGTATTGGAAAGATCAGGTTGTGTGACAGTTTATTCCATGCTCAGTCTTCGTAGACTTAGATGGATAGGACATCTTAGGAGGATGGATGATGGTAGAATACCAAAGGACATCTTTTTTGGTGAATTACAGATGGGTAAGAGATCTCAGGGTCGGCCTCTACTACGATACAAAGATGTGTGTAAGCGGGACATGATTGATACAGGCATTGATAATGCACATTGGGAGCAAGTTGCCGCTGAACGTGTTGCATGGAGGGCAAATATCAGAAATGGAATAAAGTCAAAGGAGAAAATTATTGCAGAAAAGTCACACACCAAGCGTTTGAGACGTAAGATGGTGCATGATGGTGGAAATGACCACGTGTTCACATGCACCCACTGTGAACGGACATTTACAGCGAAAATTGGCCTTATCAGTCACACTCGCTACCGCCATAGTTAAAAGTTATTATGCCTTTTTAAAGCACAAACTATCGTCTGTCAAGACGGCAAGGTGCCAATGGAATGGAATGTTCTGATCGGTCAATATGTCTCACAACGTGTCCATCGATCGGTCAGTTTATCTCACAACGTGTCCATCGATCGGTCAGTTTATCTCACAACGTGTCCATCGAACGGTCAGTTTATCTCACAACGTGTCCATCGATCGGTCAGTTTATCTCACCACGTGTCCATCGATCGGTCAGTTTATCTCAACACGTGTCCATCGATCGGTCAGTTTATCTCACCACGTGTCCATCGATCGGTCAGTTTATCTCACCACGTGTCCATCCATCGGTCAGTCTGTTTAATCGTTGGTCAGTTGGTTTATCTGTTTGTGAGATCGTCTGCTTGCCGGGAAGAGGGCGGGGGAGGGCGAAATTATGTATCTGTATTGAGCCTGCTTGTCTGTCTGTCTGTTTGTATGTGTGTGCGTGCGAGCTCGCGTGTGTGGGTGGGTGCGTGCCTGCGCGCTGCCGCTCGCCTGCTTGTCTGCATGTCTTCAAGTAGGTAGGTGGGTATGCATGCGCACGTGCGCGCGAGTGTAAGTATGTGTGTATGTGCATATGTATGTATGCATGTATGCGTGTATGCGTGTGTGCGTATGCGAGTGTGCGCGTGTGTGCATGTGTGTGGATGTGTGCGCGCGCGTGTGTGTGTGTATGCATGCATATATGTATGTAGGTAGGTAGGTAGATAGGTAGGTAGGTAGGTGTGTGTGGGTAGATGGATGGATGGATGGATGGATGGATGGTTGGACGCACTTACGCACGTACGTATGTATGTACTTATGTGCGCGTACTGACGTATGCATGCACTCGTG
>JACEFZ010015241.1:1310000-1431894 GCA_014155875.1 Cepaea nemoralis
TTGCGTGTGTGCTTGTGCCTGCGTGTGTCCTTGTATCTTTGTTTGTGCTTGTGTATGTATGTATGTGTGTGTATGTTTGCGTGTGTATTTGTGTGTCAAGCTGTCATTGATTCCGTCCGTCGTTGCTTGTATCCTTACATGTGGGCACGTTGGCCGAGACTCACACTGAATCCGAGGGCACACAATCTGATCTGAGGGACATTAACTCCGTATATCAGGTGACCAGAAGTGACGAAGTGGGTCAAGGGGGAATTGGGTGGGAAGATGAATCTTTACGAGGAAGAACCGAATGTTTTTGGCATAGAACGGGATACTACACACTGACAGAGAAGTCGGAATGACAGAAGACTGAAAGATGAAGGGATAACAATTAATTAAGGTTAAGTAAATTTTGCTACAGGTTCCCTTGCACGAAAAGTGACCACAAACTGAGAAAGTGAACCGGTTTTCCAAAGTCTTGCGATCTCTTTCACGAAAAGTGCAAGATTTTAAAGGCCAAGAACTGGATATCAGACACGCTACAATGATTAGCGTAGATGAAGAGCGTAGACAACGGTTTATGGGCAACATTATTAACGCCTGAAAGATGTCTAAATCTGTCGGCCAAGTGTAATCCTATTTCACCGATGTATTTTATGTCACGCGATTTGCAGCTGATGGTATAAATGACATTGTAGTTGGCGGGATAGAGCCCCTCTCGGATGTGGAAAGTGGTATTTAGGAATGCCATCTTCGTTCCTTTACTTCTAAACGTTCCTTCACCTCTATATGTTCTTTCAATTCTATAATTTATTTCACTTCTATACGTTGAAATTAACCTGTGTGAATTTATTGCTCGCATTAGCGCACACTACTGTAATTATCTTATTATTTGATGTGATCTAAATTTGTTCTGTGATCTACATCTGTCGTGACTAACATGACTTCCTTGTCATCTTTCCCAGGTGATGCAGCAAAACACACTGGCCTGAGTTCACCATCTTTTCCATGTGATCCAACAAAACACACTGGGCGGAATTCACTATAGTGTGTAGGAACTCTTGCATAGCAATATTGGAGTTGTACATTTGATATTTTTGGATTTATCTTAGATTCACAATTTTAAAGCTGGCATGGTCAATTCAGATTAATGTCAAATGTATTGTACCAAAGCGAAGGGTGTTTATATTACTGGGCAGTGATTGACACTTATAAAACGAGGCAGCCAGTACTGAGAGTGATATAAACATTGGATAACAACAGTCACACTTTAGGACATCCGGCTGCATGGATTATAAGTGCTCACCGTAAAACACATTTAATCGTACTGAAGAAAGCAAGCGTGCTAAGACGCTCGACCAGTTCAGTATCATCCGATTCACCAAGTCCAGAAGAAGGTATGGGGGTAGAACAGAGGGACTGACTGCCAGATAACGGCGTTATGTCGCGGCGAGTCGCCTCGTCATGATGCGGTCAAATCTCAGAGATGTAGGAGCTGAGTTTGTATCGATGGACAGTGTCCGGCTGTTGTGCAGTGGCATCGGGGCCAAGCTTCTGTTGTTGGACGGTGGGCGGAGCTTGCGGCAGGTGGTGGTCATCTTGCTGGTGGTGGCGGTGTTCTGTGGCCGCGCCAAGGCGGACATGGAAGCGCCTGGACGCTGCATGGGGTGTGAGCTCTTCAACCAGGACAGGACTCGGACACCTCAAGGGGACAAGAAGGTAGGACATCCCGCTTTCTTGTTGTGGTATGTAATATTTGTCGCAGCCCTTTATTTCTGTCTGTGTATTGATCTACCGCTATGCCTGCCGGTTTGTCTGTCTGTTTTTATGTCTACCTACCTGGCTGTCTGTCTGTCTCCGCTGGCTGTCTGCCATGCTTGTATGATCTGTCAGTCTAACTGTCTTGTCTGTCTGACTTGCCTGTTTGTAAGATGTATTTGTAGGTTTCTTTATATTTGTTTAGGTGCTTGTCCATCCATTTGTCTGCCAGACTTACCTGTCATGTGTAGCTTGTTTCTCTGTCTGCCGTGTGTGTCTGTCTTTCTGTCTGACTATCTTTTATGTATGTCTTTCTGTCTGTCAGTTTGTTTGCCTGTCTGTCTACATTACCCTGCCTGTCATATCTGACTAGAGTGTTTTTTTTCTATCTACCTTACCTACCTGTCTGCCTGCCGCCTGTCTCTCTGTCTGTCTACTTCACCTACCTGTCTGCTGATCATCCCTATCCCTGTCTGTTCCCAAACTGAAATAAGCCTTCAGAAAATGGGGAGGGCGTTATATGAATGTTCGACCTAACACAAAACACTCGAAATGTCACAAGTTATGACTGCATACATGAAAGAAGGCGTGAATGACGGAACGGGTGGATACGGGCGGGAGCACGGAGTTGAGCTTATTCGCAGCGTGCTGTCATTACTGTGAAAGTAACAGTCTAGGTAGAGTGAAAGTTACAGTGTAAACACAAGTTAAAAGAAGGGAAGAATGATGGTATCACTCACCCAGTAATCGCCATTACACGCGTGAGTGCTCATAAGTTATTGTCATTATCTGTGTCATTGTGCGACCCCGCTACAATTTTTGCCTATTATTGACATGTCTACAATCTCACCACGGTTAGCTCCTGTCCTTTAACACACGCAATCTCTAGGACGCCAGCCAGCCAGTTACCCCAGGTCCACTGTTTCATAATAACTAGCCGTTCCCGCTGACCATCGCTTGACCTCGTCCCTGGCTGGTAGCTGTCCGCCCATGCAGCCTTCCACTGTCCTGCTGAGGTCAGGTCGGGCTAGGTCTCCAGGCCGTGTCTGGGTATTCCCACTAGTGACCTTCGGCTCGTCAGGCGGACGGTAAACTGGATTACTGGGCTAACCCTGGGGGAGGGAAAGCCATAATCTAATCTGTGGGCGTGGTTGTGGGGGAGGGAGTGGCTTTGTCGCGGGATAAACCTGATGTCGAATATACGGATGAACCGGTGGCTCTGTAGATGTCTGAAGATCTAGAATAACAACCATGAACTCTTATATATATATATATATATATATAAGAGTATGCTTAGTAAGGTGGATAAATGAGTGTTCCGTGTGGAATGGCTATCGTCGCTTCGGAGGCCACAGACTGTGAGAATTGTATGAATATTTTGCCCTGGTCATGCAGGGGTGTGGGGGAACGAACGACCGAACGAACTTAATTTTCAAAGGGTTAATAATTAGGCACGCAGCCCTGTCTGACATTCTGCCCTTCTCTATTTCCTATCATACATTATTTCGTTCAACATCACTTATGAAGCTAATCTTAGACATCAATAGAACAATAAGCATTAAAATACATGAAAATTAATCAATAATACATGACTCACTGAGGCAATGTTTAACATGGACATTATAAATACCTAAAGAAAGTGTAACGTACCATACATATGGGAATGTTTATTGGCTAGCTGTTGTTTGAGATAATTTTCCATTATTATATTTTGGGGGAGGGGGGGGGGGTGGGGGGGGGGGGGTGTAGTCTTTACTGAGGTAGTGTTCAAACTGGTTTGCGACTGTATTTATAAAGATTGGTGGTGTCTTTGATTTCTTGTGGAAGATTATTCCACAACTGAGCGGCAGAGTATGCTAAGCTTGTTTTATATAAGTCTATCCTAGGTTTAGGGACATGAAGTATATTTAGTCGTCGCTATGCCTTGCGTTATATTTGAACAATGGCCAAAGGTAGCTAGGAGAATTTAAAATAGGATTTTGTGAATTAGTTTATTCTTATTAAAAAGTAGGCGTTTGTGGAGTGGCAGTAACTGAAGACGTTCGTGTAAGTTAGAAATGTCGCTTAGCTTTCCACCGTTAATTAAACACACTGCCCTTTTCTGGAGTGAATAAAGGCGTTTTGTTAATGATTTGGAGCATCCATCCCAGATTGTGGAGCAATAATCAATATGTGTTTGTATATGGGAAGTATAGAATATCTTTCTTGTGTTTTCGTCAAGGAAATTTTTTATTTTGGCACTTTGATATACTTTTTTGGCTATTTGTTTAACTAGAGCATGAACATGGGAATTAAAGGTTAGATTTTGATCTATGATAAGACCCAGTGCCTTGTGGTCGGTTACACTTTCTACAGGCGTGCTACCAATGTGCAGCTGGATAAGCTTACAGACAATTCTTACCTATATGAACGTCTTCAGTTACTGCTTCTCCACAAACACCTACTTTTTAATAAGGCTAAACTAATTCACAAAATCCTATTTCAAAATGCTTCAAGCTACCTTTGGTCATTGTTTAAATATAACGCAAGACATAGCGAACGACTTAATATTCTTCATGTCCCTAAAACTAGGATATAATTATATAAAACAAGCTTAGCATACTCTGCCACTCAGTTGTGGAACAATCTTCCACAAGAAATCAAAGACACCACCGTATGACAAGAAAATTTTGGCCGAATATTTTGGGAATGGACAGGCTGATAGCCTAGCAGGGAATGCAACTGTTGGAGGTGGTAGATTGCCTATGGACAAGGGGTGGGGGGGAGCTGGTCGTGCGCTTGTGGGACCAAGTGTAGAAGGCGGAGGAACAGATAGAGAACCTGTATGTGGAAAGAATGAGATTGCGGGGGATCAGCAGGGGTTCTGGAAGAATCTCAAAACTGAGAGAGAAGACCAGGAGAACTTTAAATCAGCTAGCGGTGGGAACGACTAGTAGTATGACTCTTTGCTGACGCAGCATGTATGGGAATGTCCTGAGTGCAGTTATGTCGGTTCTTAACTCAACTCAACTATATATATATATATATATATATATATATATATATATATATATATATATATATATATATATATATATATATATATATATATATATATATATATATATATATATATATATATATATATACAAACGATGCAAAGATATGTACGTGAAAAAGCAGACAGAGCGATAGACAACATAGAGTGAAGACGCGTATGCAGAATTTGCAGGCAGATCGACCGACAGACAGAAAGATAGGAGATAAACGTAGAGCTTCTAGTTAACTGCAGTTGTCATTCAGGGGGGCGGGTCGACAGAAGGTACAAGCACAGGAACGTAGAGCATGACAACATGGATAGACAGCTCGGAGAACTTACACACACCTACCTTTCTCCGTCCCTCCCCACACGCACGCATTAGCGCGCACACACACACACGCACATACAGGCAGACACACAGAGACAGTCTATATCAGGAAACAGTGAGTACAGGAGAATGCGATTCTAAAGCATTTTTATTTGCATTCTGATTGAAAATGGAGGCAGACAAGCCACTGTTTACAGTGAAGGCACAGGTAGCAGGAGGGAGACTGTTGGAATGATGAGGAAACTGTTTATAAATCTAACTGCCTGTAACTCAGACTTGCTGTAGGGCTAATGGTGATGCCACGATGCAAATAGAACAAAGAACCATTTGTTACTGCCACTGTGCGCTTAAGTTAAACAAAAATCTACCAGATGTCGCTACCAGTTAGATCATTCACCATGGAGACGGCTTTTGCAAATGGTTCTGTGATATACGGGACAACTCTGTGGTAAACAGCACGACTTTGGAGCCTAGGAGGATCTTCTGATTCCCTACGGGCACTGGATTGGAATTTGTTGCAGTGAAATACCTGAAACTTGTAGAGGAAACACTGGATTGGAATTTGTTGCAGTGAAATACCTGAAACTTGTAGAGGAAACACTGGATTGGAATTTGTTGCAGTGAAATACCTGTAACTTGTAGAGGAAACACTGGGTTGGAATTTGTTGCAGTCAAATACCTGTAACTTGTTGAGGATACCACTGGGTTGGAATTTGTTGCAGTCAAATACCTGTAACTTGTAGAGGAAACACTGGGTTGGAATTTGTTGCAGTCAAATACCTGTAACTTGTGGAGGAAACACTGGGTTGGAATTTGTTGCAGTCAAATACCTACAACCTGTGGAAGAAACAACGGGTTGGAATTTGTTGCAGTCAAATACCTACAACCTGTGGAAGAAACAACGGGTTGGAATTTGTTGCAGTGAAATACCTGTAACTTGTAGACGAAACACTGGGTTGGAATTTGTTGCAGTCAAATACCTACAACTTGTGGAGGAAACACTGGGTTGGAATTTGTTGCAGTGAAATATCTGTAACTTGTAGAGGGAATACTGGGTTGGAATTTGTTGCAGTCAAATACCTACAACCTGTGGAAGAAACAACGGGTTGGAATTTGTTGCAGTCAAATACCTACAACCTGTGGAAGAAACAACGGGTTGGAATTTGTTGCAGTGAAATATCTGTAACTTGTAGAGGAAATACTGGGTTGGAATTTGTTGCAGTCAAATACCTACAATCTGTGGAAGAAACAACGGGTTGGAATTTATTGCAGTCAAATACCTACAACTTGTGGAGAACAGTTGACTAACCAGTGCCAGCCTGTATGTGTTTTCCACCTGGCTACACCATTACATGCCCGTTTAAGCAATTTGAAGGGTTCAAATACCCATGTAAGCACTTTGAAGGGTTCAAATACCCGTGTAAGCACTCTGAAGGATTAAATACACATGTAAGCACTCTGAAGGATTAAAATACACGTGTAAACACTCTGAAGGATTAAAATACCCGTGTAAGCACTCTGAATGATTCAAATACTCGTGTAGGCACTCTGAGGGATTCAAATACCCGTGTAAGCACTATGAAGGGTTCAAATACCTATGTTAGCACTCTAAAGGGTTCAAATACCCATGTAAGCACCCCGAAGGGTTCAAATATCCGTGTAAGAACTCTGTAGGGATCAAATACTCGTGTAAGCACTCTGAAGGTTTCAAATACCCAATTAAGCACTCTGAAGGGTTTAAATACCCATGCAAGCACTCTGAACCTTTCAAATACCCATGCAAGCACTTTGAAGGGTTCAAATACCCACGTAAGCACTCTTACGGGGTCAAATACCTTTACACCTCATGTATTGTACTTCAGAGTTTAAATTCAGTCTCAGAAAAGATTCGCAGCCAACCAACCAACCAACCAACCAACCAACCAACCAACCAACCAACCAACCGACTGACTAACCAATCAAACAATCAACCAGCAGACCAGCCAACCTATCAACCAATTGACTGACCTACCAAACAGATTTTGGGTGGAGTGAGGGGATGGGGGACCACGGCGTGAGAAACATGGAGCAAGAAAGATATATTGTGTCACACAGATCGTATGCACTATTGAACACACAGGCGAGGATTGTGTGGGAGACATACCTTCCCAGATTGTAGATATGCCAGGTCACTGGGGGATAGGGATCGGCGCCAACACTCTCATTGTCTTAACTGGCATGTCGGGGTTATTCCAGGTATGAATGTTGGCTTGTTATTTATTTCTGCATCAATGTAATTCTACCTTCATTCTAGATAAAAGGCAATATCGCACGAGCGCGCGCGCGCGCGCACAAACACACACACACACGATCTCACGCGCACAAACACACACACACGCGCTCGAGCTCACACACACAAGCACACACACATATACACACATTTACATACACACACACATTTGTTGTTGGAGTTGCTGCAACATCAAGCGATGAGCAAGAAGGCATCAAGAGATGGAAGGCAACATCAAGAGATGAACTGGAAAATGACATCAAACGATGAAAAGGAAGTTATCAAGAGATGTACTTGAAGGCAACATCAAGCAATGAACAGGAAGGAAACATCAAAAGATGTACTTGAAGGCAACATCAAGCAATGAACAGGAAGGAAACATCAAATGATATACTTGAAGGCAACAGTAAGAGATGAAATGGAAGACAATATCGAACACTGAACAGAAAGGCATCAAGAGATGGACTGGAAGACAACATCAAGAGGTGGACTGGAAGAAGCTTCATTGCGCACTCAGTGATGATGATGTTAAGTCTCTCTCTCTCTCTCTCTCTCTCTCTCTCTCTCTCTCTCTCTCTCTCACCCCCCCCCCCCCCCCCCCCCCCCCCCACACACGCACACGCACGCGCACGCGCAAGCAGACGCAGATGCACACGCGCGCGCACACACACACACACACACACACACACACACACATCATAAATGCTTTTGAATATTCATGTTATAGACGGGTTCTAAGAATATCTTGGGTAAAGAAAAGAACATATGCATCCATACTTCGAGAGCTGAATATTGAAAGGGTTGGCTATTACAGACGATAAAACAAAGAAAATTGATATATTTTGGTTTATTGAAACGTGATGAAAGTTTGGAGAGAACAATAATGGAGGGGTATATATATATATATATATATATATATATATATATATATATATATATATATATATATATATATATATATATATATATATATATATATATATATATATATATATATATATATATATTCATTGGCACCTTGCCGTCTTGACAGACGATAGTTTGTGCTTTAAAAAGGCATAATAACTTTTAACTATGGCTGGTAGCGAGTGTGACTGATAAGGCCAATTTGCGCTGTAAATGTCCGTTCACAGTGGGTGCATGTGAACAAGTGGTCATTTCCACCATCATGCACCATCTTACGTCTCAAACGCTTGGTGTGTGACTTTTCTGCAATAATTTTCTCCTTTGACTTTATTCCATTTCTGATATTTGCCCTCCATGCAACACGTTCAACGGCGACTTGCTCCCAATGTGCATTATCAATGCCTGTATCAATCATGTCCCGCTTACACACATCTTTGTATCGTAGTAGAGGCCGACCCTGAGATCTCTTACCCATCTGTAATTCACCAAAAAAGATATCCTTTGGTATTCTACCATCATCCATCCTCCTAAGATGTCCTATCCATCTAAGTCTACGAAGACTGAGCATGGAATAAACTGTCACACAACCTGATCTTTCCAATACTTCAGTATTTGTGATTTTGTCTTGCCACTTAATACCAAGAATTCTTCGCAGACACCGCATATGAAAGCTGTTTAAGTTGTTCTCTTGGTGTGAGTAAGTTGTCCAGGTTTCACTGCCATAGAGAAGAGTACTAAGGACACAGGCTTGATAGACAAGGACTTTTGTTTTGGCAGTAAGCTTCCTGTTCTCCCAGACTCTTTTTCTTAACCTGTTCATTGTTGTTGCTGCCTTACCAATCCGGATGTTGATTTCCTGATCTAGGGATAATTTGCTATTTACCACTGATCCTAGATATGTAAAATGGTCTACTATCTCTAGTTCGGTGTCGTCAATAAAGATTGATGGTACCCCATGTGCACCTTGTGACATAATCTGTGTCTTCTTTTTGCTAATTGTTAAACCAAATTCAGAACAAGCATTGGAGAATGCAGATAGTAGACATTGCAATTCTTCCTCAGAGTGGGTCGTAACTGCAGCATCATCTGCAAAAAGCAACTCTCTGATCAGTACCCTCCTAATTTTGGTCTTAGCCTTCAATCTCTGAGCATTGTAGAGGCCGCCATCTGAGCGTGAGTGAATGTATATACCATCATCCTGATCATGAAATGCATATTTCAGTAGAAGTGAAAAGTATATTCCAAAGAGGGTGGGAGCTAGTACACAACCTTGCTTAACTCCACTCTTGATTTCAAATTCTTCAGAAGTTGCACCATCAAACTTGATTATACCCTTCATGCCTGTGTGGAACGATTCCACAATGGACAGAAGAGTTGGTGGGCAGCCAATCTTCTTTAGTGCCTTGTACAGACCCTCACGACTGACCAAATCAAATGCCTTTGTGAGGTCGATGAAGGCAATAAACAGTGGTTGATTCTGTTCACGGCATTTTTCTTGCATTTGTCGCAATGAGAATATCATATCAGTGGTAGACCGGTTCTGTCGAAAGCCACACTGTGATTCGGGGTAGACTTGATCTCCTAGGACTTGAAGTCTGCGCAGAACAATTCTGGCAAATACTTTTCCAACAATACACAGAAGTGAGATACCCCTATAGTTGTTGCAGTCGCTCCGATCGCCCTTGTTCTTGTACAGTGTTATGATGCTTTGAATCTTTGAAATCCTGTGGGACTTGTCCTTCATCGCCAGCATAGCTCTATTAGCTGGTGGATCTGTATAGTGAGTGTGTCTTGCCCACTCCTGATAACCTCTATTGGAATCCCATCCTTACCTGGAGCCTTGCCAGATGCAAGCTCATTTATAGCACACTTAACTTCTGTTATGGTGGGAAGTGTGCCCAGGTGGTCAAGAGTTGGTAGAGCCTCTATGGCGTTGAGGGCATCATCCGCTAGTTTGGTCTCACTTGAGTAAAGCTCCAAATAGTGCTCTACCCATCTGTCCATCTGCTGTTTCTTATCAGTGATGATTTCTCCAGTCAAGGTTTTCAATGGTGCACTTCTTTTGATCACTGGACCGCAGGCTTTCTTTATTCCTTCATACATGCTTCTTATGTCTCCCTTATCACTTGCGATTTGAATGGACTCACATAACTTGATCCAATAATCATTTGCACACTGCCTGGCAGCCTTTTGCACATCCTTCCTAGCTTGCCTAAGCTCACTCAGAGTGTTACGCGTTGGTCTTTCCTTGTTTCTTAAGAGAGCTTTCTTCTTCTTATCAATCAAGGGCTGCAGAGTCTCGCTGTTGGCCGCAAACCAGTCCTGCCTCTTATGATCCACAGTGCCGTAAACCCCTACGGCAGTTTTATAAAGAGTTTCCTTAATTTGACCCCACTTTTCATTTACTGTACAATTTTCTGGTGTATCAGTGAAAGCGTCTTCAAGTTGCTGTTGAAACTGAAAGCACTTTTCAGGATCATGAGTGTTAATAATATTAATCCTGAGGCTAGATTTGTGTTTAGCTGTGTAGATTCTCTTTGGTCTCAGTCTAACCCTTGCAACAACCAAAGAATGATCCGTATCACAGTCAGCACTGTGGTAACTACGAGTCAATGATATATGGTTCAGATGTTGTCTCCGTGTGATGATGAAGTCCAGCTGGTGCCAATGGCCGGATCTTGGATGTTTCCATGTGACCTTATGCATCTCTTTTGTTTTAAAAAAGGAGTTTGTAATACATAGGTCATTACTGGTGCAATGCTCCAGCAGCCTTTGCCCATTTTCATTCATGCGACCGATGTTGTATTTTCCAAGGCACACTGGCCATGAACTCGAGTCCTTGCCCACACGAGCATTGAAATCACCGAGCATATAAATGTAGTCAGATTTTGGAACTGCCTTGATCACGGAGTCTAACTCCTCATAGAACGAATCCTTCACATCATCAGAGGAATCGAGTGTCGGTGCATATGCAGTAATAATGGTGGCAAACCCACAAGAGGTTGCCAAGCGCAGGGATAATAGTCTTTCATTTCCTCCTGTTGGAATTTCAATCATTCCCAGTAGCGAATTCTTCACTGCAAAGCCCACACCGTGTTGCCTTTTTTTCTGCCTGCCCTCTACCCTTCCAGAAAAAGGTGTAGTTGTTTTCCCTGAGTGACCCTTCCTCAGCGAGGCGAGTCTCCTGCAGGCCAGCAATATCAATGCTTTAGACGATTGAGTTCGGCATCAATCACAGCCGTTTTTCTCACATCGTCAATATTGGTCAAGTCAGTGGAAAATCCTGGACACATGGTTCTCACGTTCCAGGTTGCAAGCCGTAGCTTGAGGTTTCTATTTTTATTTTTGTTTGTACCTGGTGCATTGGTTTTACAGCCTGCGATTCAGATTTTGTCCTAGCCCCAAGCACCCATTGAAGCAGGCAGGCTGTGGCGGATCAGCACCCAATTGGCTGGGGGCTGCCCAGCTTGAGGCGGGCGGTAGCTGATCAGTGACACCTATAGGTGTCTCCCACCGTCAGAGGCAACGCGTGGCGCCCCATGTCTACGCCAACTGACAAGGACTTATAACCCGTAACAGTTGCCTCTCGCTTTGATTCCGAGACCAGTTAAGACCAGGGATGGAGTTATTGCCTCTCCATAGCACAAAGCCTGGGCTAAAATATAGAGATCATGTGTTGCCCATGCAGCATGATCCCTCTCTCGGCCTGCCTAGTGTACTCCAGAGGAAAGGTAACACCCCTACATCTGGAACAAGACAAGCTGCAGAAGCTGCCGGATCAGCAAAGCAATGCTCTAACTGTCCGCCTGTCGGAGCTTCGATCCTAGACCAGTCGCCAACCAAGGCTTAGGGCCTGGTCTGCCCTGCCATGACATTTTGTCTTTAGCTTGCATTTCCTCGCACCAGGGTAAGGCTTGTACCCTCCCAATTGCGCTCTTCCGCCCGAAGCCGTTGGCACAATGTGGGGTGTCGGGTTTGGTAAGCGCCGCCCAACGTTCAGCGCTAACAGACACCAGGTAGTACCGTCTACTGTTATACGGTAGCTCAGTCATATCTGACTAAGACCTGACCTCAATATATATTAATATATATAAGCTTAATATATATATATATATATATATATATATATATATATATATATATATATATATATATATATATATATATATATATATATATATATATATCCCACCCCACCAATATATATATATATATATATATATATATATATATATATATATATATATATATATATATATATATATATATATATATATATATATTGGTGGGGTGGGATATATATATATATATTAACTGATAAAGGTTGTACTTCATGCACGGGAGAGCGGAGCACCTACGGGTATGTCCAGAGTGAGGTGTTGATTATTCATACACAAAAGGGCCGAGTAAAACCTACTTTGTAAACACGAGAATGTCGCAGAGATTTGAAGGTAGCTGATTCGAATCCTGTTAGCATGGAGATTATACTGTTTCCGTGGTCTTTTGTGTAGTCTTATATATTGCGTAGTCTTATATTTCTGTGGTCTATTGTGTATTCTTATAGCATGGAGTTTATATTATTTCCGTGGTCTGTTGTGTAGTCTTATATTTCCGTGGTCCATTGTGTAGTCTTATATTTGCG
Source organism: Cepaea nemoralis (assembly GCA_014155875.1). Classification (NCBI taxonomy): domain Eukaryota; kingdom Metazoa; phylum Mollusca; class Gastropoda; order Stylommatophora; family Helicidae; genus Cepaea; species Cepaea nemoralis. The sequence continues at coordinate 1,322,902 of JACEFZ010015241.1, forward strand.
TGGTCTATTGTGTAGTCTTATATTTCCGTGGTCTATTGTGAAGTTTTATATTTCCGTGGTCTATTGTGTAGTCTTATATTTGCGTGGTCTATTGTGTAGTCTTATATTTGCGTGGTCTATTGTGTAGTCTTATATTTGCGTGGTCTATTGTGTAGTCTTATATTTCCGTGGTCTATTGTGTAGTCTTATATTTGCGTGGTCTATTGTGAAGTTTTATATTTCCGTGGTCTATTGTGTAGTCTTATATTTCCGTGGTCTGTTGTGTAGTCTTATATTTCCGTGGTCTATTGTGTAGTCTTATATTTGCGTGGTCTATTGTGTAGTCTTATATTTCCGTGGTCTATTGTGTATTCTTATAGCATGGTGTTTATACTATTTCCGTGGTCTATTGTGTAGTCTTATATTTCCGTGGTCTATTGTGTAGTCTTATATTTCCGTGGTCTATTGTGTAGTCTTATATTTCCGTGGTCTGTTGTGTAGTCTTATATTTCCGTGGTCTGTTGTGTAGTCTTATATTTCCGTTGTCTGTTGTGTAGTCTTATATTTCCGTGGTCTATTGTGTAGTCTTATATTTCCGTGGTCTATTGTGTAGTCTTATATTTCCGTGGTCTATTGTGTATTCTTATATTTCCGTGGTCTATTGTGTAGTCTTATATTTCCGTGGTCTATTGTGTAGTCTTATATTTCCGTGGTCTATTGTGTATTCTTATAGCATGGAGTTTATACTATTTCCGTGGTCTATTGTGTATTCTTATATTTCCGTGGTCTATTGTGAAGTCTTATATTCCCGTGGTCTATTGTGTAGTCTTATATTTCCGTGGTCTATTGTGAAGTCTTATATTTCCGTGGTCTATTGTGTAGTCTTATATTTCCGTGGTCTATTGTGTAGTCTTATATTTCCGTGGTCTATTGTGAAGTCTTATATTCCCGTGGTCTATTGTGTAGTCTTATATTTCCGTGGTCTATTGTGAAGTCTTATATTTCCGTGGTCTATTGTGTAGTCTTATATTTCCGTGGTCTATTGTGTAGTCTTATATTTCCGTGGTCTATTGTGAAGTCTTATATTCCCGTGGTCTATTGTGAAGTCTTATATTTCCGTGGTCTATTGTGTAATCTTATATTTCCGTGGTCTATTGTGTAATCTTATATTTCCGTGGTCTATTGTGTAGTCTTATATTTCCGTTGTCTATTGTGTTCTGATATCAGTGCGAATCATTCGTGTAAAATATGCCTCTAGTTTGATGATCTCGCAGGTTTCCTCATGCCCTACATTTTAGTTAAAAGATGAGCGAAGATACTGGTGCAAATATTCACGGCTGAGAATAAAACCGCAATCGATGCGGATTGCCTCAATTTCAGAGTAAATTAGCGTACAATTTGTAGCGTATATTGACGCTCTCTGAACCGAAAGGGTAATGTGGCTTTCTGTTTTGGCTGCTCGTTCTCAGCGCTCACTTTAACCTTTTGGTTTCGGAAGGGAGTCTCAAACTGCGTTGTTGTGGATCCCTGGAGTCTGGGGCCCCTGCCAGCCTACATGTATTATATATATCGTCACCATCAAGTGCCCTGCCAGCTGGTGTAGGCATTCATGACTCTCCACAGATCTCGGTCTTTGGTGCTCTGGGATCAACTCTGCTGATGATATTCCATCATGCAACCGTCTCAATCCACCCAGCATCATTTCTCTTGGTATGTCTCTGCCTCTCTTCCCCATTAATCTTTCCAGTTATCAGTATGTTCCACAATGCCTCTCTTCTCGTTACATGACCGAAGAAAACTGTTTGCCTCTTTCTTATTGTTGTACATGGTGTCCTAGTTTCATTAGCTTCTTTCAGGCAATCATCGTTAGTTACTCTGGCAGTTCAAGGTGTTCTAAAAATTTGTTCTTAGAAACCACATCTCTGTTGCTTCCAAACTCTTCCTAATTTGTTCATTCCCATTCCAAGATTCAAATAGGTTCTATATATCATTTCACCGCTTTCTTTATAATATTATCGCATAAGACACTTTTCATTTTCTGAAATGCAGCTTTTGCTTTCCCCATCCTTCTGTTCTTCATCTCTTTTGTGCATCTTCCGCCTGATGGTATTATACATACAAAGGGGCTTCAAGTGAAAACCTTACACGTGTGAAAGAAATGTCAATAACCATGCCATTGTCTTGTAACCTGTCAATATTGTTGTTAAGGGTGTCAAGAGGGTTAAGCACGTAACATCACGGTATAGAAGAACACGGTGACGTTGTCAACAACTCATGTGCCAGGCATCATCGGAGTTTTCTCCCACACCATACAAGAAACTTGCAAGTCGTGTGCGAGGAAAATACATGGTACATTTTATTGCCGTTGGCTCGTTACAATGATATGACAGTCGCTATTAAACCCACACACAAAGCCACAGAATTGCCTATCACTAGTTTTCTAAAGCCTATGCTAATTCTCTATCTATTTGGTTACACAAAATTCCTATCGACTACTCTACGATGTGAACACTACAAGTCCCGTCTCCCGTCTGCCGATTCTCCTCGCGTGGTTACACACCACGCGGAGGGACCTTGAATCGTCCTTTGCCTTTTGCGTGTCAGGCCACTCGCCACGCTTACATTAGCTTCTCCTGTTGAGTGGCGTTCGTGGCTATCATGTAGGCGGGATGCTGTCGTGACCAGAGTGCTAACCCTCTGGTCAACGCCTCCGTGTCTCATGAGAAAACCAGTTACCCATCTCCCATTTCATCATCTCCCCTGCCCTTACCTCGGGGCACCGTATCACCTCTTGGTCTCCTCGAGGCCGACTGCTCTTCCCGGTGGAGGGGCCACCTTCCAGTCTTTGACACACACCCTCCCCTCCTGCGTTGCGTCATCAACTTTCACTCACTGGTTGTGACGCAAGAGGTTTCTAAAAAATTAGTGTCTCTAATTTTTTGTCAAAGACTGTAGATAACCTGGCTTTGGGCACTCTAATAGACTTCTACTGACTATTGTCACAATGTAGTAACACTTTACTTGGCTACTGGCAATCGCCACAAACTTGTCTGGTTGGCGTGAGCCCTCTTCTCACATGCAATATTATATTTATTAGAGGTATGTCTGAACCGGACCGTTGTCTTATAAGACCTGCCCTCACATAGTAAATTAACTTACTACCCATACAAAGTTGACTTTCTTAGGGTCAACACATGAATTGCTTCATGTCCCCTATATAATATTTAACAACCATTACACAAGGTGTGTGCGACAGGCTTTACCTATTTCGCTTCCGCGTGTAAAGTTATATTTCAATGTTAAGTTAGTGTTTCGTTGTCTATTATGTCCCCTGACCCGAAGTTATCTCCCTTTGATCAATAAAATATGTATGTAATTTATGTGTCTGTTTTTCTGGTTGTTTGCGTGTTTGGATGTAATTAATATTCTAATCTAACTTCTAACCTGTGTATCTAACTATCATGTGTATGTATGTTAGTTTTTAAGTGCCACAATTCGGTTACATGTGGCCACAAACAAGTGTATAACACTAATTCGTGACTACGTTCCCTTATTATGAACCTTAAAATACTTAATGTAAGATCTAAACTAAATTACACACAACACATTCACAACAGCACATTTTCATCAACGAAAACAAACCTTTAACGCAGCCAACAATTAAAAGTCGCGATGAGCAGCAGAAAAAACTCGCTGACCAATATCACTCTCTCCTGTATCTTTCACATTCGCTCTCACTTTCACACTTCTGTTACACGTCTTTCACCCTTACTCCTGTCACACATCTTTTATCCTTCCAATTATTTAAAAACCTTGGAGTGACACTGTACAAATTTGGCTCAGTATGAGAACGTTGAGCTCAATGAATGTGCGACAATCCCTGCACGAGTCATATATTACATTATATTTACATGCAAGAGAAAGGGTTGATGGTTTGTACCCTTGGTCTTATCAACCACTGTGTTCTACTAAACTAAAACTCTAAATACTGACATACTAATACTAATTCTATAACTATGTATTTAATGTGTTAACTACTTTAATATATTTTGTACCATTAATGCTAAGATATGCTTTCATTAATCCTAATATTTATCTATTCTAAGGGATGTAATCTAACTAATTAAATGAAATTGATGTGATATGAGTTATGTATCTTTCTGAAGTGGGTAATGTGAAAACAAATTATGTACCTTTATAAAAATGGGTAATGTGAAATATAACACAATTATACCTAATGTTTCTAACTGCAAAACAAGATATATGACTGATGTTCTTAATCTAAATGATGTAAATGCTGTATGTTCAATTATCTAATCTTTTTATCCTATTACGATGTAAAATGATGATAATAGTAAATGGTAATGTTTGTTAAATGGTATGGTTCATTAGGATGGAATGAACTGACCTGAAATGAAGCTAAGTGAAATGTAACAACCTAAATGGTACTATTCCTATCCAAACTTTAATCTAGTTTGTAATTAAGTGTTATTACGTCTAAATTACTATTCTAATTTAATTTTAAGCTAAGTAAGTAGGTCAATTACTGAACTATCTAAACTATTAAAAAAATGAAACCTATTATATTTCCTAATCTAACTCTAATTTATGACTATCTTAAAATGTTATCTTACATATCACAATAAGTTTATATACATGGTATTCAGTTACCTCAGGTTAGTTGTTGCCTGAATGTTTGTACATTGGTTTTATAGGCACACTATATATACACAATTGGCCTGGGTATCTGAAATACATTGCACAGTCATACTTGAGTCCTATGGTTAGTGCACCTGTAGAGTTAGCTGGTGTCGTAGATCAATATTTTCGTGTCTGTATTTATGTACTGATCTAACACTGTTTTTCTGTGCTTAACACAACCGATACACCGGAATGGAGCTTAGTAGGTAATGAGCTGTCTGTCCCAGTTCACACGGTGTTAATTTGTCTTCGGAGCACAGTTCTTCTTTTGATGTCTACGGACACATGGTAGTTCACTGTTCTTGGTACATGATTAAGCACATAATGTCGCTGTATATGTAACATATTTCACATTGAATATTCTTATGTACTTATTTAATAACTACTACTCTACACTTCTATGTGGAATTTCAGGTATTTCTACCTCAGATGGTCGACTAAGGGTATCAGCCAGAATGTTGTCCTTACCCTTGATATGTTCTATACTAAACGTATAGTTTTGGAGGATCAGCGACCACCTGTATATCCGGTCATTTCGATGCACACCACTCTGTATGACCGTGATCGGGGAGTTGTCGGTTTGGACGATGAAGTGCACACCCGCCAGAAATCGATGGAGCTTTCTCACCGCATAGATGACGCTTAGGGCTTCCAACTCTGATATGGAATATCTGGACTCGGCAGGTGTGATCTTACGACTCACGTAGCAAATCGGATGGAAGATGCCCTCATAAAATTGGCCTAGTACTGCAGCGATGGAGATCCTGCTGGCATCTGTCCTAAGATAATAAACGAGCCTAGGATTAGGCAAGCGGAGGATTGGAACATTACTAAACAAGATTTTCAATTTTGACAATGCAGAAATTAATAATGCATCTTTGACATCCAATTTTACAGAAGCTTTTAAAAGATTGGAAAATACACTTGTAATCTCCGCTAAATTTGGTATGAATTTACTATAGTAATTTACTAATCCTAAAAGGCTTCTGACCTGCTTCTTTGTAGTAGGCATGGTCAGGTTCATAATTTTGGTAATAATTTTCTGGTCAGTCTTTAGTTGACCTTGAGAAATGACATGACCCAAAAATTCAATTTCTTTTAGGCCCAATTCGACTTTGCTCGGTTTGACAGTGAGCCCGAAGAGTCGCAACCTATTAAAGACATGTCTCAGTTTCAGTAAGTGTGTTGTCCAGTCATCAGCATGGACACATATATCATCTATATAGGTCACTGTATTCGTCACTCCATGAAGTAGATCTCTAGTTAAGCGTACGAAAGTGGCATGAGCATTTCGAAGTCCGAAAGGAAGAAAACGCCACTGGTGTTGAAAAAGCAGTCAGATGCATGGATTGAGACTGCATAGGGACCTGCCAATATCCCTTAGTAAGATCTAGTTTAGAAAAGATTTTGGAGGTGGACATGTCAAGAATAAGATCTTCGCAGGAAGGAATAGGCTCTGCGTCGATCTTGGTGACGTTGTTGAGTTTTCGATAGTCCACACACAGACGAATTGTGGAATCTTTTTTCTTAACTAGGACAATTGGAAAAGAGTACTCAGAAGTGGATTTTTGGATGCTCCCACTAGCTTCTAAATTCAGAATTTCTTTATTTAGATTTTCCCTATAGCTTAGTGGGATTGAGTACGGCCTGCATTTAATAGGCTTAGAGTCCGAAAGAAGAATGGAGTGTTCGATTCTGTCCGTCCTACCTGGAATGTCAGAAAATATGTCGTTGTATTCTGTCACTAATTCTACTAATTGTCGTCGTTGACTGTCTGTTAGTCCCTGTTCTATCTGTATGCTATCTAATGTAGCAGTCTTGTCTACAATAGGAACTGGTAGTTCCATTCCGTCGTCGTCTACCTGATTCAGTACGGTGGTGGTGCTAAGTGTGTATTCTGTATTCTCGCTAAGTGTATGCTCGTCGGATATGCCAGTCTCGCTAACTAGTGTAGTTGCATTGTGTATGTCTGTCATCTGATCACTAGGTGTGGGTGCACTGTGTTCGTCTGTCTCTACTTCTGTCTCTTGTCGTGAATAGTAAGGTTTCAACATGTTGACATGGAATATCTTTAAGTGTCCGTTTATTGATATTTCATAGTCAACATCTGAAATTTTACGTACCACCTTGAATGGCCCTTGCCATGAAGTCAATAATAAATTTCGTTTGTCAGGAAGCAAGAGAAGTATGTCTTGATCTGGTTCAAGTTCAATTGTTCTCGCACCTTTGTTGGCATATTGGCGGTAGATTTGACCCTTCCTCTCCAAAGCTGCCTTAGCTATAATACACGATTTCATGATTTTATCTCGTGTTTCAGTCACCATTTCATAAGGTGTTTTTGATTCTGGAATTTGAATGGAATTAGTTATTACCTGATGGTAAATGGTTAGGGGTCCACGTGGGTTAGCCCCGTATACTAATTCAAACGGTGAGAAACCCGTGCTTGAATGGGGAATCTCCCGATAGGCGAACAGCACTGTTGGTAACAGTGTATCCCAATCAGCTGGGTTTTCTGCTGTCACCTTAGCCAGCATATGCTTCAGATCACCGTTAATTTTTTCTACTATTCCATTGCTGGCTGGATGGTATGCTGTAGTGAAATGTTGTTTAATGCCTAACATTTTTGTAAGGGCTTGCGTTGCAGCCGATATGAATTGAGTTCCACGATCGGATAAAATGGTCAGTGGGAATCCGAATCGTGAGAACAGGTGTAGAAATACATTGGCAACGTCTTTGGAGGTGATGTATTTCAAAGCTACTGCCTCAACCCACCTTGAACATAGGTCGACCATTGTTAATATGAAGCGATTTCCTTTGCCGGACACCTGATTCAGGGGTCCAACAATATCTACCGCCACACTCTCAAATGGCCTAGAAGCCAGTGTAGAAGGTTGTACTTCAGCTGTAGGATGTTTACCCTTACGTACTAATTGTTGACAGACATTACAAGACCGACAAAATAATTTTATATCATTGCAAAAACCTGGCCAATAGAAATGAGCCTGAATTCTGGCCCTTGTTTTGTCGTATGCAAGATGACCAGCAAACGGTGACTCATGTGCAATCTTTAGCACAGTAAGACGGTGTTGTTCAGGTAACACCGTTTGCTGAATCTCATGGTTACCAATAGTATAATATCTAGTTAAAATGCCATTATTAAGTCTAAAGAACCATGATGCATTTTTGGTCACTTTGGCTCTTTCTTTCAATAATTTTAAATATGGAGACACACTAGGATCAGCTTTCTGCTGTTCTATAAATTTCTGTCTGTTGGTGTCATCTGTGCTAGTTGGAGAAAGCAACAGTAATCTCTCATCTTGTAGTGTGTCTTGATGTTTCAAAGTGTCTGCTCTGGTTGTTGCATTAGCTGTATTTAATTTCTCCCATGCAACTATCTCATCACTAGTACAATGTTTCAGTTGGGGTAAGCAACCCAAAATTAAATCAGTACAAGGGTTGTCAAGTATTGCACAAGTAAAGGTACCCGAAAGAAAAGGTGTATTAATACGGGCTTTGGCCAAAGGGTAAATCTCAATGTTACCCGAAAAAGTTCGGCATTTGACAGTGTCACCTGTATAATCACCCGGACTCACCAGTTCCTTTCGAAGGCCAATAAGGGTGCTGCCGCTGTCCAGCAAACATTGGCATGGTCTATCATTGACCATTGCATTGTGGAACACCAAATTGCCTCTGGAGGCTAATGCTGCATTCACACTCTCGGATGAGAATGGTACTGTATGTCCACATTCTAGTTTTCCGTCTGCATGAAATTGGTGACATCGTTCACAACTGTCAAAGCTTAACATATCGTTTACACAACACACATCTTCAGCTTGTTTAAACGGTAAATCATTTTCAATCTCACACTCAGTCTCACTACCACTATCAGAAGATGCATCAATCAAAATAGCATTGTTGGCTTTCATACGTTGGCGGCCAAGGCACTTATTTGAATAATGGCCATAGCTGGAACAAAAAAAACATTTGATTGCACGCCTGTATGCAGATCTTTTACTTTGTTGCTTCTTAATAACATTTTCAAGATGCGCCGGATAATTTGGCGATTTGTCACACATAGAATAATTGTCATGCAAAAGTTGACAGTAAATACATTTTGACACTTTCCTATCTTTGTTGTCGTGTTTCTGAAAGGGTTTTCTGTTACTCTGATAGTTTTTTGGTTGGTCTTTCACAAAGGAAACTATTTCAGAGTCATTTGAAGTCTTAAAAATATCTCTATTAGAAGAAAAATATGCTGAGCCTTTCTTTTCAAACTGCTCGATGTTCTCAATGTCTGACTGTTGCAAAAATTTGGCAAAAGGAGATGGTATGGTGGATATAACTTTATCCATAGCTATTAAATTTTTTAATCTATCAAAGTCTTTTCCTATGTTAGCTGCTTTTAGCCATCTATCTAGTACACTCTGAACATTTGAGACGTAATCAATGAAAGTCTCACTAGGTTTAGGTTTTAAATTTGAGAACTGAACCTGATACCCAGGGGCATCAAGTAAAAAGTGTTGCATTATCCTATCATGGATGTATTGATAGTTAGATCTAAGATCCGTTGGTATAGATTCTATCACTTTAAGGGGCTCACCACTCAGGTTCTTCATATAAATCATAGCCCACATCTCTATTGGCACTTGGTGATATTTAAACTGGTACTCTACATTTTCTGTCCAGGCTGATATGGAATCATCTTTACAATATGGTTTGATTATGTTTTTGTATTTATTGAACTTATTTTCCTCTTGTTGACTTTTTAATTTAGTGGCAGAGATCTCTGCGTGTGAGTCTACATCCATACCTTTCATCTTCAACTGTGTCTCTGATTCTACCTGAATTTGTTTTTCCTTAACTCTTGCCGTTTCATCTATCTCTTTTTGCTTTAGATCTAATTCCCTTTGTTTAATTTCCCTATCTTGTTCTAACTGTTTTAGCTTAATTTGCTTATCATGTTCTAACTGTTGTTGTTTAACCTCTAATTCTTTTTGTTTAATCTGTTTGTCATCTTCTAGCTGTTTTTGTTTTGTTATCTCAGCTAGTTCTGCAATCTCCTTTTGATGTTGTCTTTCCCGTGCACGTTCGTCTCTCTCAGCATCTTTTGCTTCTTTAAATTTCTTATCAGCATATTCTTCTAGCTCTTTACCTGTGTATTGTAAATCTTTACCGGCTTTTATGAAGTCAGATAAAGTTGCCATGTTGTTTGGTAGCTAGCTAGCGTTGACCTGCACTGAACTCTATAATCAGTTATTTATCTTTGATATGTTATGTTTCTTAATATCTGAGCACTGCAAATTGTACTCTTTGTATATAACATGAAAAATTTGGACCTGAAAAAAAAAACAGAGCACAAAAATATGCTAGTGTATCACAAGCTGAAAAAGAGATGCACTATTAATCACATTGCATGCCAAAAATATTGGGTATACTCAACTTAATGTTCCCGAGAATCAGGGAACAGCAATCCGGCAACACAGGTCACCTTGCTTGGCACTTTGTCATAGACACACGTTTTGTACTCAGGACACCTTGTTTGGCACACCGACATACACACACGTTATCAGCTCAGCTGTTGTTTACCCTGATTTGCAGAGCAGCAATAATTAACAGCTAGTAAACGAAATGATCTTCTAGACAAATTGGGACAATGACAATGACAAGCCCACGAACAACAAGAATTTGGGTTAATTAATATTTAATGTCAATGTCCTGTCTTCGTTCTAACCGTATATGCCTCTCGTCACTATCCTAGTTTAGTTTATGTAAGTGTTGTGCAAACCAAGTCTAATTTGCATAGCCAGAAAGTAGTCCCATCGTGACAGTAAACGAAGAAAAAGTACGAACAAAACTATCCATAACTGCTTTTAAATAAATAAAAATATCATAATAATGTTTAAATAAATAAATGTATTCAATTACTAACTTAAATCAACAAATAATAAATAATATAATGTACAGATTCAGGCGGGCAGTAGCTTGGCGATTTTGTAAACACTTGAATGCTGAATGCAAATGGCGTAGGAAAACTGCTTGTCAATTATCCTACGTCAGACGCGCAGCGCTATTTTTAGCTTGCAAAAATCGATAATGTCGGCTGGCTGTGTATCGCTCCGCCATGAATCATCTTTGGTACTTATTCATAAATACATAGGTAAATACATAAATAAATGGAAAGAAATAAGAATATCAATACTTACAATCTTGAAGAACATATGATTTAACTAAACAATAATTTAATAAATACACAATATATTTCGTCACGATAGGCACAAACTTAGCCCGCAACTTGTTCTTGTCTGCACAAATTACCGTCACTGACACAAATTAAACCCTAGTCTGGAGCCGTGGAAGAGTGGATTAGCTTGACTTTTCGTCTAAGCTTCACTTCTGACACCACATTAATCCTTGCCTGTCAACAACTCATGTGCCAGGCATCATCGGATTCTTCTCCCACACCATACAAGAAACTTGCAAGTCGTGTGCGAGGAAAATACATGGTACATTTTATTGCCGTTGGCTCGTTACAATGATATGACAGTCGCTATTAAACCCACACACAAAGCCACAGAATTGCCTATCACTAGTTTTCTAAAGCCTATGCTAATTCTCTATCTATTTGGTTACACAAAATTCCTATCGACTACTCTACGATGTGAACACTACAAGTCCCGTCTCCCGTCTGCCGATTCTCCTCGCGTGGTTACACACCACGCGGAGGGACCTTGAATCGTCCTATGCCTTTTGCGTGTCAGGCCACTCGCCACGCTTACATTAGCTTCTCCTGTTGAGTGCCGTTCGTGGCTATCATGTAGGCGGGATGCTGTCGTGACCAGAGTGCTAACCCTCTGGTCAACGCCTCCGTGTCTCATGAGAGAACCAGTTACCCATCTCCCATTTCATCATCTCCCCTGCCCTTACCTCGGGGCACCGTATCACCTCTTGGTCTCCTCGAGACCGACTGCTCTTCCCGGTGGAGGGGCCACCTTCCAGTCTTTGACAGACGTCATAAGGACATATTAAAGATGGCCGCCTCACTTTTGACATGCACCAAAGAGGAGCAGCGTTCTGTTATCCGTTTTATTTTATATCAGAGAAGAGGTCAAACCTATGGAAACTAATCATCGAATGAAGCTCCAGCACAGAGATACATGCCTGTCAGTCCAGCAAGTGTATGAGTGGAATAGGAAGTTTCAAAACGGCGTGACTTCTGTGACCAAGATAATTTGTTTCTACAGGAATCCAAGCACTTTATCGACGCTGCAGGACTTGCATTGAACGCAGTGGTGATTACATCTAATCTCGTACACTCTCGTAAGTAACGTGACGACGGTGAGAATCAGTAGTGGTTCGAATCGCGTCGGAAACTTACGGGGTATGTGAGCCGGACGCTCAGAAAGCAATGGCAAACTACTGAGCGTAATCTTGCCAAAGAAATCAACAATCAGCTGAAAGATGCTGATGTTGACAGCGACACACACACACACACACACACACACACACACACACACACACACACACACACACACACACACACACACACACACAATGAAAGAAATGGGTACACAGGCCCGTCTTACATTCGGCCCTTCCAATCACTCATCTTTCGTTCATCCATAGTGCATGATACATTCGCATAGGAAAAAAAAACATTGTGAAATGAATGTTGTAAACATAAACAATGCACATCTCCCACACACCCAGACTCACCCCACCGACCCACAGACACACACACACCAAGGGCCACATACATACCCCACCAACCAACCCATCCCCCTCCCACACACACATCCTCCACCTACACAACTTCCCCCACCCATTCCCCTAACCCACACACACTTACTCACCCACACAATCATTCCCCACCAGCCCACATACACATCAAAACCCACACATCCAACCCCCACCCATACATCCTCCACCCACACATCCTCTATCCACCCACCAACACTCCCAAACCACCATCGCCCAACCACACCTCACTCAACCAAACATTCCCCACACACACACATCCCCCCACCAACCCACACATCACGCACCAACCCATACATCTATCATCCACTCACACATCCCCTACCCATACACACACATCCCCACCAACAGACATCTCCCTACCCCCCTACACATCCCCAATCCACTCACACACACTCCACCACCCACACATACACCCCCCACCCACACATGTCCTAACCCACATTCCCCACCACACACATATCCCCCACCCATACACCACACACATCCCCCACCCATACGCCATACAAATCCCCACATAATATCCCCCACCCATACACCACAGGGGAAAGAAGGATGAGGGGAGAAAGGAGAGATACAGGAAGAAAATAAAAGAGAATGGGATGTACAGGGCGATGAAGCCATATTATTTCCCAACCCAGTCAGTGGACAGCCAATCACTGGGTAGAATATGACAACATGAAATACAGTTTGGGAATCGCTCAGGCAATTAGTCCGATTCGGTAACTGTATATATAGTGACAGTGTGATCCAGGTGTGTGTGTGTGCGTGTGTGCGTGCGCGCACGCGTGTGTGTGTGAGCGCGCGCGCGCGCGTGTGTCCGTCTGTGGCGGAGATAATTAGTTTGCCTTCAGTCAGCCATCGACCAGTGACGGCCAAATACCGCATGTGGTAATGCCGATATCTGATGGCAGTTTGTACTTGTGATATCGTTCCCGTATATCGATCACTCACTCATTATTTGCCAGTCTGAGTTACTCTACCGTCGGTGCGGGGACAATTTTCTGTCTCCTCAGATGTCGTGTGGGGTTGGTGAAAGGTCATCATCATCTTCTTCTTCTTCTTCTTCTTCTTCTTCCTCTTCTTCTTCTTCTTCTTCTTCTTCTTCTTCTTCTTCTTCTTCTTCTTCTTCTTCTTCTTCTTCTTCTTCTTCTTCTTCTTCTTCTTCTTCTTTCTTCTTCTTCTTCTTCTTCTTCTTCTTCTTCTTCTTCTTCTTCTTCTTCTTCTTCTTCTTCTTCTTCTTCTTCTTCATCTTCTTCTTCTTCTTCTTCTTCATCTTCTTCTTCTTCTTCTTCTTCTTCTTCTTCTTCTTCTTCTTCTTCTTCTTCTTCTTCTTCTTCTTCTTCTTCTTCTTCTTCTTCTTCTTCTTCTTCTTCTTCTTCTTCTTCTTCTTCTTCTTCTTCTTCTTCTTCTTCTTCTTCTTCTTCTTCTTCTTCTTTCTTCTTTCTTCTTTCTTCTTTCTTCTTTCTTCTTTCTTCTTTCTTCTTCTTCTTCTTCTTCTTCTTCTTCTTCTTCTTCTTCTTCTTCTTCTTCTTCTTCTTCTTCTTCTTCTTCTTCTTCTTCTTCTTCTTCTTCTTCTTCTTCTTCTTCTTCATAATATCATCAACATAAATCCCCATGGGTCACTAGAGAAGTGCTGGAAATCATGAGAGAGCGAGATACAGCACACAAAAATAAAGACTTCATCAATTACCGCAGACTAAGGAATAAAGTTAATATGACATTCGTAGGATAAAAAAAGATCATTTTAAAAATTTGATTGTAGATAATTCAAACAGTACAAATATATGGAAGGCTATTAACTTGCTAACCAATAAGAAACGCCCTACAGAATCAGCAATACCAAATTCTATAACATGCGATGAATTCAGTTGGTTCTTTCAATCAGAAATAGAGAATCTAAAGTCTTCAATACCAGACTCATCGTGTAATTTAAGTTCACTGGCATCATTCTGTGAGGAGAAGTGCACCAGAAATATTCCCGATGAGATTCCTTTAATGTCTGTTGCAGACGTTTATAAATATCTCTTGAACCTCAAATCAACAAACTCACACGGCCTAGATTGTATCAGTAATAGAATTCTTCGTTGTGCTGCACCAGTCATTAGTGAGTCCTTAACGTTCATATATAACCAGTGCCTGGCCAAAAACTACTTTCCATCTGCTTTTAAAATTGCTAAAGTGTTTCCGCTAATTAAAAATGGCTCAATCGATAATAGCGTTTTGGGTAATTATAGACCTATTTCCTTATTATCGTCGCTATCAAAACCACTAGAAAAACACATTCATAAAATAACGTTACACCATTTAATTAACAACGATCTAATAATTAACAGTCAATCTGGGTTTCGACCTAAATATTCTTGCCATAGTGCTCTAACAAAAATGACCGATAACTGGCACTTAAACATCAACAACGGTAGAATTTGTGGAGCGGTGTTTGTAGACTTTAAAAAAGCTTTTGATATGGTAGATCACGATATTTTAATTAGAAAACTAAAGCAAATGAAGACAAGCACCAACATGGTGAACATAATTACGTCATTTCTATCCGACAGGCAACAAGTCGTGTCCTTCAACAACTGTCTATCAAGACCCACACAGCTTAATATTGGTGTGCCTCAGGGCTCAATACTAGGTCCGCTGCTTTTTGCAGTTTATATTAATGATCTTCCTTTATATATCAATACAACTTGTGATCTATTTGCTGACGACTGTACTATATATACTAGTCAAGAAAACCGTAGTGAATTAGAGAATTCTTTACAAAAGGAACTTGATAATCTTACTAGATGGAGCAATGAAAACCGCATGCAAATTAACATCGGCAAAACCAAATCCATGCTAATAACGACCAGACAAAAACTACAGACACTAGCCATAACTGGATCACCGCTCGAACTCCGCATGGGCACGTTACCTATAGTTATTGTGACTGAACATAAAACACTAGGGCTTTTAATAGACAGCCATTTGAACTGGAGCTCTCATGTTCACGCTCTTACCAAGAAAATAGCACAAAAAGTTTACCAACTTGCTAAAATTCAGCACTTCCTGGACGAAAGCACACGAAAAATATTCTATACATGCTATATCCAATCACATCTCGATTACTGTTCCACAGTTTGGGATGGTTGCCCTAAATCTAATTTAAAACGACTATGTTCTCTACAAAACCGCGCTATTCGTCTGGTTTCTGGCATAAAGCACGTTGAAAGTAATAATTTGTACAGTCATCTAAGACTTCTACCACTACAAAAGCGCTTCCTTTTCAACAAAGCCAAATTAGTGAATAAAATTATATCTCAAAATACCCCAGAGTATCTTCTGCCGCTGATTCAATCTAATGCAATGAACAGCAAGCGCCTAAATTTGTTACATGTCTCAAAGCCTAGATTGGACCTATACAAAACATGTTTTGCCTATTCTGGTGCTCACTTATGGAATCATCTGCCTCCAGATCTGAAAAATCCAATGAGTCCCTACACATTTAATCGAAAACTCTTTCAATACTTAATCTTAATCCATACCGACTATATGCCACCATAATTCATTTACTGGTATAATTGTTCAGTATAATTGTTCATTATAATTGTTCACTATATATGTGTGTGCGTGTGGGAGCGAGAGAGAGAGAGAGAGAGAGAGAGAGAGAGAGAGAGAGAGAGAGAGAGAGAGAGAGAGAGAGAGAGTGGGTGTCAGAGAGAGGGAGAGAGTGAATGCGTGTGTGCATGCGTGTGTGTTGAGAGAGTGATTGAGCGAGAAATGGTGGGGGAATGTGTCAGTGCATGCATTCGTACGTGTATGTGTGAGAGTGAGTGAGAGAGTGTGTGCGTGCGTGCATGCGTTCATGTGTACGTGTATGTGTGAGAGAGTGTGATTGAGAGAGTGAGTGTGTGTGTGTGTGTAGGATTGTGTGTTAGAGAGTGAGACAGTGGGAGAGTTGATGTATTAGTGTGTGTGTGTGTGTGTGTGTGTGTGTGTGAGCGCGCGCATGCGTGTGAGTGTGTGTATATGAAAGAATACAGAGAGAGAGAGAGAGAGAGAGAGAGAGAGAGAGAGAGAGAGCTGAGCAGATGCATGTCATGTACCACGCATGTTATGTAACAGGCGAATCCATATGTTTGTGTATTCTCATCTGTCATATTATAAGTTAAATACCATTTGATTTTATCATGTATAATCTAAACTTATGTTCATTACTGTAGTTTGAGTGAGAGAGTGAGTGAGTGTGAATGAGTGAGCGTGAGAGTGAATGAGTGAGCGTGAGAGTGAATGAGTGAGCGGGAGAGTGAATGAGTGAGCGGGAGAGTGAATGAGTGAGAGTAAATGAGTGAGCGTGAGGGTGAATGAGTGAGCGGGAGAGTGAATGAGTGAGCGTGAGAGCGAATGAGTGAGCGGGAGAGTGAATGAGTGAGAGTGTCTGTGTGTGTGAGTGAATGAGTGAGAGTGAATGAGTGAGCGTGAGAGTGAATGAGTGAGCGGGAGAGTGAATGAGTGAGCGGGAGAGTGAATGAGTGAGCGGGAGAATGAATGAGTGAGCGTGAGAGTGAGCGGGAGAGTAAATGATTGAGTGGGAGAGTGAATGAGTGATCGTGAGAGTGAATGAGTGAGCGTGAGAGTGAATGAGTGAGCGTGAGAGTGAATGAGTGAGCGGGAGAGTGAATGATTGAGCGTGAGAGTGAATGAGTGAGCGGGAGAGTGAATGAGTGAGAGTGAATGAGTGAGCGTGAGAGTGAATGAGTGAGCGTGAGGGTGAATGAGTGAGCGGGAGAGTGAATGAGTGAGCGTGAGAGCGAATGAGTGAGCTGGAGAGTGAATGAGTGAGAGTGTCTGTGTGTGGGAGTGAATGAGTGTGAGTGAATGAGTGAGAGTGAATGAGTGAACATGAGAGTGAATGAGTGAGCGTGAGAGTGAATGAGTGAGCGGGAGAGTGAATGAGTGAGCGGGAGAGTGAATGAGTGAGCGGGAGAGACAGAATGAGTGAGCGTGAGAGTGAATGAGTGAGCGGGAGAGTGAATGAGTGAGCGGGAGAGTGAATGAGCGAGCGTGAGAGTGAATGAGTGAGCGGGAGAGTGAATTAGTGAGAGTGAGAGTGAATGAGAGAGAAAGAGAGAGAGTGTGTGTGTGTGTGAGAGCGTATGCATGCGTGTGAGTGTGTGTATATGAAAGAATACAGAGAGAGAGAGAGAGAGAGAGAGAGAGAGAGAGAGAGAGAGAGAGAGAGAGAGAGCTGAGCAGATGTATGTCATGTAACACGCATGTTATGTAACACGCGAATCCATATGTTTGTGTATTCTCATCTGTCATATTATAAGTTAAATACCATTTGATTTTATCATGTATAATCTAAACTTATGTTCATTACTGTAGTTTGAGTGAGAGAGTGAGTGAGTGTGAATGAGAGACAGAATGAGTGAGCGTGAGAGTGAATGAGTGAGCGTGAGAGTGAATGAGTGAGCGTGAGAGTGAATGAGTGAGCGTGAGAGTGAATGAGTGAGCGGGAGAGTGAATGAGTGAGCGGGAGAGTGAATGAGTGAGCGGGAGAGTGAATGAGTGAGCGGGAGAGTGAATGAGCGAGCGTGAGAGTGAATGAGTGAGCGGGAGAGTGAATTAGTGAGAGTGAGAGTGAATGAGAGAGAAAGAGAGAGAGTGTGTGTGTGTGTGAGAGCGTATGCATGCGTGTGAGTGTGTGTATATGAAAGAATACAGAGAGAGAGAGAGAGAGAGAGAGAGAGAGAGAGAGAGAGAGAGAGAGAGCTGAGCAGATGTATGTCATGTAACACGCATGTTATGTAACACGCGAATCCATATGTTTGTGTATTCTCATCTGTCATATTATAAGTTAAATACCATTTGATTTTATCATGTATAATCTAAACTTATGTTCATTACTGTAGTTTGAGTGAGAGAGTGAGTGAGTGTGAATGAGAGACAGAATGAGTGAGCGTGAGAGTGAATGAGTGAGCGTGAGAGTGAATGAGTGAGCGTGAGAGTGAATGAGTGAGCGTGAGAGTGAATGAGTGAGCGTGAGGGTGAATGAGTGAGCGGGAGAGTGAATGAGTGAGCGTGAGAGCGAATGAGTGAGCTGGAGAGTGAATGAGTGAGAGTGTCTGTGTGTGGGAGTGAATGAGTGTGAGTGAATGAGTGAGAGTGAATGAGTGAACGTGAGAGTGAATGAGTGAGCGTGAGAGTGAATGAGTGAGCGGGAGAGTGAATGAGTGAGCAGAAGAGTGAATGCGTGAGCGGGAGAGTGAATTAGTGAGAGTGAATGAGTGAGCGGGAGAGTGAATGATTGAGCGGGAGAGTGAATGAGTGAGCGTGAGAGTGAATGAGTGAGCGTGAGAGTGAATGAGTGAGCGTGAGAGTGATTGAGTGAGCGTGAGAGTGAATGAGTGAGAGTGAATGAGTGAGCGTGAGAAGGAATGAGTGAGCGTGAGAGTGAATGAGTGAGCGTGAGAGTGAATCAGTGAGCGGGAGAATGAATGATTGAGTGTGAGAGTGAATGAGTGAGCGTGAGAGTGAATGAGTGAGCGGCAGAGTGAATGAGTGAGTGGGACAGTGAATGAGTGAGCGTGAGAGTGAATGAGTGAGAGTGAATGAGTGAGCGGGAGAGTGAATGATTGAACGGGAGAGTGAATGAGTGAGCGGGAGAGTGAATGAGTGAGCGGGAGAGTGAATGAGTGAGCGGGAGAGACAGAATGAGTGAGCGTGAGAGTGAATGAGTGAGCGGGAGAGTGAATGAGTGAGCGGGAGAGTGAATGAGTGAGCGGGAGAGTTAATGAGTGAACGGGAGAGTGAATGAGTGAGCGGGAGAGTGAATGAGTGAGAGTGTGTGTGTGTGAGTGAATGAGTGAGAGTGAATGAAAGAGAGAGAGAGAGTGTGTGTGGTGTGTGTGTGTGTGTGTGTGTTTGTGTGTGTGGGACGCGCTGGCATCACTACTTTTACGTCACATACTTTTTATGTACACATTTTTCTCAATGTTTAGCCTTGTTTATGTTTACAACATTCATTTCACAATGTTTATTTTTCTTCCTATGTAAATGTATAATGCTCTTGATGAACGAAAGACGAGTGATTGGAAGGGCCGAATGTAAGACGGGCCTGCGCGCCCAATTTGTGACCCTAATAAAGTTGATTTGATTTGATTTGATTTGATTTCTTCTTCTTCTTCTTCTTCTTCTTCTTCTTCTTCTTCTTCTTCTTCTTCTTCTTCTTCTTCTTCTTCTTCTTCTTCTTCTTCTTCTTCTTCTTCTTCTTTCTTCTTTCTTCTTCTTCTTCTTCTTCTTCTTCTTCTTCTTCTTCTTCTTCTTCTTCTTCTTCTTCTTCTTCTTCTTCTTCTTCTTCTTCTTCTTCTTCTTCTTCTTCTTCTTCTTCTTCTTGTCTTCGTCTTCTTCTTCGTCTTCGTCTTCGTCTTTGTCTTCGTCTCCTCCTCCTTCTTCTCCTCCTCCTCCTTCTCCTCCTCCTCCTGCTGCTACTGTTGCTGCTGCTGCTGCTGTTTCTACTTGTTATTCCTCCCCCTTCTATTCTACTAAAGGTGCCTGGCCAGGAGCAATCGCTGGCGATGAAGACTACCCACTTCTGTCTGTCTGTCTGCCTACCTGCCTGCCTGCCTGCCTGTCTGTCCCCCCCCCCCAGACATCTTATATCAATATGTCTGGCCCAGCTATACAAGCCACCCACACACAACTTATGTGATTATGTTTAGCCGAGTTATACAAGGCCCCCCCCCCCCCCACACACACACACACAACTTATGTGATTATGTTTAGCTCAGTTATACAAGCCCCCCCCCCCCCCCCCACACACACACACAACTTATGTGATTATGTTTGGCCCAGCTATACAATCCTCCCCCCCCCCCGTACACACACACACACACACACCGTTTGTGATATTATCTGGCCCAGCTATACAAGCCTCCCTCTCCCACACACACACACTCATACACACACACACACCATATGTGATTATGTCTGGCCCAGCTATACAAGCCTCCCACACCACACACACACACACACACACACACACACACACATACACACACACACCTTATGTGATTATGTCTGGCCCAGCTATACAAGCCTCCCACACACACACACACACACACACACACACACACACCTTATGTTATTATGTCTGGCCCAGCTATACAAGCCTCCCACACACACACACCTTATGTGATTATGTCTAGCACAGCTATACAAGCCTCTCCCACACACACACACACATACACACACATACATACACACACACCTTATGTGATTATGTATGGCCCAGCTATACAAGCCCTCCCACACACAAACACACACCCACACAAATTATGTTCTTATGTCTGGCCCAGCTATATAAGCCTCATCTCCTCCCCCCCCCCCCCCACATACACACACACACATACACACATCACACAACTTATGTTATTATGTCTGGTCCAGCTACAAAAGCCCACCACACACAGCTTATATTATAATGTCTGGCCCAGCTATACAAGCTTCCTACAGGTGTCATGATTTCACTGTGTATTAACCAGATAATGACAATACAGACGGTCAGATTCATGGCATGTGTTCAGGGCTACATTTGTTTTTAACCGGGACAGAAAACCAATAAAGTCTGAATGCACAGCTGCAGTTGTTGACAACCAATGGCAGGTAGATCAAAGACACCGCTGACCTTGAGAAGTCTTGGAGAGACAGAAGCTATGTCGGGGAATTGTAGGCACGTGGTTGTAACACGCTGGCTTGTTGTAGCTGTCAGGACAGGAGAAGTTAACTCCTGCATTGAGTAAGGACAAGGAAGCTAGTTAGGGCCCTTGAGCGACAACCGCGGAACATCAAAGATTTCTCGGGAACACTCCTAGCGCTGTGAATAAACAAGACTGGGATACATTAGTGTGGCCAAGGATTGTGACTAAGATTGACGTGTTTTTGTGTGTGTGCTGCAGTTAGGAAATTCGGAGAGCATCTATTGTGTTAGATTTAAGTAACATTAAATAACATATGCCTTAATGGCAAGTTATAGATGTCATCCAGGATTGATGCAGTTGTGCTTAAGGTATTGTAGAGAGTATATTTAAGCCTAATTAATATAAGCAGTAGCCTCGGTAAAACTAGCTAGAGTAATGAATAGAATTAGCTCTGCTAGTGAGAATTGTGTAGTGGGGTGATATTTGGGGAGATTGGGGATGGGGAGGGTGTGCAATGATGGGATCTTCCAGTGAGGTCTGCTGGGGGTCTACACTTTGCATTTTGCTCTGTCCTGATCTTAACCCACTGCAGACATGAGTGAAGAACTCCTATGCCCATGACAGAGTTGGTTCACTGTCATGTATCTGAGTGAGGATGTCAACCTACCCCCATCCAATGGAGGTTAGGGACAGATGCTCTCACCAAGTGTATTATTATCTATTTTACAGGTTCCTTTAGGTCACTCAAGTCAATGAGAATGGAGACCTTAGTGCGGGCAGTTAGTCAGCAAAGTTTGCACTTAGCCCATGATGAAAAGGGTTTAAAGGAGCACTCGTAAGAATGTTTATTAAACGTCACACGTTAACAGATACTAGAGATTGTTTTCTCCGCATCATTTTGGAGAAGGACCAATGGTCAGATTAATGTTTCAAACATCACTTGGGAACAGAACAATTGAAAAGTGATTTTTTTTACACCACATGGGAAAGTCCAGTGGGTATTATGTTATCACTACGACAGTTGAAAAGACTAATAGGTACGGGTTTTTCCACATGACATAGGAATAGAACAGTATGAACTTATTAGGAAGTTATTATAACAATGGTCGTGTGAACAGTAGACACTTGAGACAGGAAGTACTTTTATTTCAAAGAACAGTATTTTCGTGTCCTCACTAGACAAGGATGTTATAAGTATAAGAACAATAGAGAGATATACTAACGGTGTGATCCAGACAGGATTCAGGGTCAGACTGTGACTAGTTCTTTTGAGTGATCAAACAGCCACCGGTGGAAGTCGACATCTAGCAGGATGGATTCATGCCTTGGTGAGGTCATCGTGGACTGAATGAAGATGTGGTGTGATCCTTTCTGGGATGATCGGGCTGGGCTCTTCAGCTACTTGGTCTAAGTCTGCACCCACTAGAATATTCGACACACATTCTACACATTACACACACACACACTTCTCACACCTATACTCTTTGCTTAATAAATTATTTTGTATTTATTTGTTAAAGCTAGAGTTGTGGAGTATGTCATGTTGGGGAAGAGTGAGAGGTGGCATGATCTAAGGGTGAGTGAGAGTAAGAAAGAGGTGTCGACAGACTAATGGAGTGTTGTGGACGGAGTCTGGTGGTTTCTTTAAGACAACAATATTGGGGTAATAAAAATGTGGTGTTGATTCCCATCACTCCAAGGACGACACTAAAGTAAGTAAGAAAGACTTACGACATTTATTGGGGGCTCGTAAACGTGATCTTTGGACAGCGGGATCTCTTGTAAGCGGGATCTCTTGGAAGCGGGATCTTTTGACAGCGGGATCTCCTGACAACGGGGTCTTTTGACACGGGATCTTTACTTAGAGGACGGTGATATTGTTAGAGAGAGAATCCAGCTAGAGTGAATGTGGATAGGGGTTAAGACACATATCTTACCTGTTCACACTTCACACGTCTGCATAGGTCTGTGGTCCTGATTCTGCTCTTGTCACTGAGTGATTGTGTTGTGTTGTGCTGTGTAGTATTTAAGAATATAGATTGACTGTAATTGTTCATTACCAATATATTTCTTTTAGATATAATCTATACTCTGTCTGCTGACTTACCTCTCTGAAAAATGGCCACTCCTAAATTAACTGGGGCAGACCTAAAGGCAACGGGGGAAGAAATGGGATTGTCGGGTTCTGCACTAACAGATTACGTACAGCAGGTGGAGAGGGAGTACGTCAAGCAGAAAGGGAAGATCGAAAGGCGGAGTTGGAATTGAGAAGGATGGAGTTAGAACAAGCTGCTAAGAAATTGGAAGCAGAACAAGCTGCTAGGCAAATGGAAGCAGAACAAGCTGCTAAGAAATTGGAAGCAGAACAAGCTGCTAGGAAAATGGAAGCAGAACAAGCTGCTAAGAAATTGGAAGCAGAGCAAGCCATGAGAAGGCTGGAAATTGAAGCTGAGCAGGCAGCTAAGAATCGGGAAGCTGAACAAGAAGCTCGGAAAAGGGAGCACGAGTACCGGATGCGGGAACTCGAGCTTAAGAGGCAATCTAATGGAGAAACTGAGGGAGCAGTTGGAGGTTCCTCCATTCCAGGCTCAACCCCAGCAGGTGGACATAGTTACCATGCTATGAAGTTCCCTCTAGCAATCTACGAGGAGGACAAGGAGAAGATTGACCAGTACCTTCAACGCTTCGAGGCCATGTCCGTGGCTATGGGTCTGGAGCGTAACAAATGGAATCTCAAGCTATCCCAGGGATTACGCGGGACCGGCTACGAGGTTTATTCTCGCCTGCCTCCAGGACATGAGAACAATTATGACGAGTTGAAGACGGCTCTGCTGAAACGATTCGAGGTTACGTCACACACCTACCGGAAAAAATTTCGAGCAGCGAAACGAGAACCGGGAGAGTTGTTTGCCGCTTACAGTTTGCGTCTAAAGTCCTATCTCCACAAGTGGATGGATTTGGCTGGGTTCGCACATGACTACGAGAGTCTGGAAGAGCTCATGGTGGTCGACCAGCTGAAGAAGCAAATGTCAAAACCTCTCAGGACATTCCTGGGAGAACAAGGAGCGGAACGTATTGACCTCGTGACAAAATTAGCAGAACGGTTCGTCGAGGTACATGGGGAGGCCGGGGAAAACCTTCCCACCAACACCAAAAGTCAGGAGAAACATGACAAGAAGAAAGCCAAAAACTCAGGAACCAAAAAGGGGGAACCTTATGTACAAAAATCAGAGGAAAGTTCAGAAAAGACGAAGGAGGGAAGCAAGTGCACTTCAAGCTCTACACCAAAACGACCGTGGTCGGAGAAGTGGTGTTCAATTTGTAAGTCACCCTATCACAATACGAGGGACTGCAAATCGAAGGCTAAGAGCCCTCACTTCGCAGCATGTCAAGTGACTTCCAAGGAGGTTGTCACGGAGAATGCCAAGGTCAGCAAGAAAGCTGGCCATCAGGAGAGCTCACTCAAGTCCGGCACTAGAAAATCTAGGACAGGGAAATGGTGCAACCAATGCAAGTCAAACACGCACAATGCTATTGACTGCAGGGGAAAGTCAGGAGACTCTAAATTCAGTCGTGTGCCCCGGGAGACCTAAGGTGGAGCCCACTGAACAGGTCGAGGCCGACGAAGAGACTCCAGACCAGGAAAAACCACCTGTAGTGGAATTGGTAGAGGTTAACGGTCGTCAAGTGGAGTGTTTGTACGACACAGAACTGGACGGGGAGGCCGTGATTTCTGCGGATCTGGTACACCCAGAACAATTCACAGGTGAGACCATGAAGTTGCCCATTGCTAACGTGGAGATTCGGTCAAGATATGTCACCGGCACAATCAAGGCTGCGGTATTGACCGATCCCATTTTTCCAGTAATCCTCGGTTGCCGGTATGTCTTTCTGGGAATGCCCAGGGAGCCAATCCATATGGGAGCAATACAGACTCGCTCTCAGACGAGAACGGAAGAGGCAGAAGCAATTGTGACTAACCCACTGCCGGGGGAGCTACGAACTGCCCAGAGTGAGGATGCTACTTTACGTCCTTGCTACAAAAAGCTGCAGAGAAGTGCTGATCCACCAGGACGTGGGCAGTACTACATGAAGAATAGGATACTCTACAGGAGAGCCGGAAGGGGAGACAACCTATACGGTCAGTTGGTCGTCCCGAAAGCTCACCGGTCCCAGATTCTTCATATGGGGCATACCATCTCCTTTAGTGGACACATGGGTATTGCCGCCACCATGCAGCGAATTTCCTGCCATTACTATTGGCCGGGAATGACAGAGGATGTGCGTCGGTATGTAAAGTCATGCCCTGAGTGCCAGAGGGTGGCATCGAAACACTGGACAGCACCGGTGGTCTTGGGTGAGATGCCCATCATGAACTCTCCTTTCGAGAGGGTAGCCATCGATATCCTAGGACTAGGAAGAGGAACATGTATATACTTACAATGGTGGATTGCTGTACAATGTGGGGTGAAGCCATACTGTTGACCACGATTGACTCGAAACGAGTGGCGGACGCACTGATGGAGGCCTTTACAAGATTAGGCTTTCCAGATCAAATTCTGACGGACAATGGGTCCCAGTTTTGTGGAAAACTTATGGAGGAGGTATTTAGGGTGTTCCACTCTAACCATATCCATACCAGCCCTTACCACCCTCAAGCCAATGGACAAGTAGAGCGATTTCAACGGCACGTTGATGACAATGCTCAGGAAACTGGCAGCAGGAAAAACCTGATAGGTGGGATGAATATATCCCAGCAGCACTTTTTGCCTATAGGGAAGTTTCTCATGGCTCAACAGGACTACCACCCGCTACGTTACTGTTTGGTCGTCCAATCAAAGGACCGTTGGAAGCCATGTTGAGGAGTTGGACTGAAGAGGGGACGTCAGAAGAAGTGATCTCTTCTTACAAATATGTGGAGGAACTGAAAGAAAAAACTTCACAAGGGATGGACTCTGGCAAATCAAAACTTGAAAAAGGCCAGAAAAAGGCATGCGGCTTACTACAACCGTAGGTCTAAAGACAGATCTCTAGAGGTGGGAGACAAAGTATTGTTGCTACTCCCAACGGGAAACAACAAACTGGAGATAGGTTGGCAAGGACCATTTCCCGTGGAAAGGGTGATATCCAGAACCAACTATCAGATCCGGATCCGGGGAAAGTCGAAGATTTTCCATATCAATCTCTTGCGGAAATACGAAGAGAGACCCGGAGACAAGGCAGCTCACCTCATGGCAATGGCAGTTGCAGTGGAGACGGAAGTGGGAACCAACGAGGGCAGGGAATATCCCTTGGTACACCAGGAAACCTATAGGGATGTGCAAGTGAACCCTGATCTGACCTCCCAGGAGAGGGAAAAGATAACCCAGGTTCTCGAGTCTCATAAGGAGATACTGACTGATAAACCAGGACGAACGAGGTTGGTGGAGTTCGAGATGACTTTGACCACACAGGAGCCTGTTCGCCAAAAGGTTTACCCAGTGCCATTCTCTAAAGAAAAGGCCCTGGAGGAGGAAATACAAAAATTGCTGGAGGATGACGTGATTGCACCATCCACATCCCCATACAATGCGGGGGTAGTTTTGTTACGGAAACCAAGTGGAGAACACCGGTTGTGTATAGACTACCGACTTCTGAACAGTCATACACAATTTCAGGTGGAACCTTTGCCGAATCCAACGCAGTTATTCGCTAGGCTCCATAAGGCTCGGTACTTTTCAAAGGTGGATCTGAGTCGGGGGTACTATCAAATACCAGTCAAACCGGAGATTCGACCACTGCTGGCCTTCAGTACACCCAGTGGACATTACGAATTCAAGGTCATGCCCTTTGGACTCAGCAACGCACCTAGTGTGTTTACACGCATGATGAGGACTTTACTAGATCCCTTACAGGATCCGTCCATTGTATCTTTCATGGATGATATTCTGATTTCCAGTGACAGCTTGGATGACCACTTGCAATCCTTGGAGAGAGTGTTTAATAGACTCAAGGAAGCAGGGCTTACCGCTCGTCCAACCAAATGCATGATTGGTTACCAGACTCTGGAATTTCTGGGTCACACCATCACTCCAGGGAAAATTGTCCCAGAGGAAAAGAACCTAGAAAAAATCAGAAGTGCACCAAGGCCAAAATCGAAGAAGGATGTGAGATCCTTTCTCTCATTATGTGGATTTTACCAAAAATGTATCCCACATTTTACTGAAATGGGAGCTCCATTGACGGAAACCTTGAAAAAGGGATTCCCGGACCAAATCATTTGGACACCAGAATGTGAGACTGCCTATAGTCGGTTAAAGGAGGCCTTGGTCACCAGACCTGTGTTACAGCTCCCTGACCTTTCCAAACCATTTGTGTTGAGAACGGATGCGAGTGGGATTGGGATTGGGGCAGCTTTGTTACAGGAAGGAAAAGACGATGCTTCGGTTTTGAAACCTGTGGCATACGCAAGTAAGAAACTTCTCCAGGCTGAGAGGAATTATTCGACCGTCGAGAGAGAGTGCTTGTCTCTCGTATGGGCCGTGCAAAAATTCCAGCCCTATTTGTATGGAGTTAAGTTTCGGGTCCAGTCGGATCATCAGCCCTTGATGTTCCTGGCTACTTCTCAGAAGCTCAACGCCCGTTTGATGCGGTGGTCGTTGTTACTTCAACCCTACAATTTCACAGTGGAGTATATCCCTGGGAAGGAAAATGTTGGAGCGGACTTCTTGTCAAGACACCCAGCTCCTGAAGAAGAGGAATGAATCATCTGGATTGAATTCACAGTGGAGAAGAGTGAGATGGACTACTCTCTTAAGAGGGGGCCTATGTCATGATTTCACTGTGTATTAACCAGATAATGACAATACAGACGGTCAGATTTATGGCATGTGTTCAGGGCTACATTTGTTTTTAACCGGGACAGAAAACCAATAAAGTCTGAATGCACAGCTGCAGTTGTTGACAACCAATGGCAGGTAGATCAAAGACACCGCTGACCTTGAGAAGTCTTGGATAGACAGAAGATATGTCGGGGAATTGTAGGACACGTGGTTGTAACACGCTGGCTTGTTGTAGCTGTCAGGACAGGAGAAGTTAACTCCTGCATTGAGTAAGGACAAGGGAGCTAAGATTTTGAACTTAGTTAGGGCCCTTGAGCGACAACCGCGGAACATCAAAGATTTCTCGGGAACACTCCTAGCGCTGTGAATAAACAAGACTGGGATACATTAGTGTGGCCAAGGATTGTGACTAAGATTGGCGTGTTTTTTTGTGTGTGTGCTGCAGTTAGGAAATTCGGAGAGCATCTATTGTGTTAGATTTAAGTAACATTAACTAACATATGCCTTAATGGCAAGTTATAGATGTCATCCAGGATTGATGCAGTTGTGCTTAAGGTATTGTAGAGAGTATATTTAAGCCTAATTAATATAAGCAGTAGCCTCGGTAAAACTAGCTAGAGTAATGAATAGAATTAGCTCTGCTAGTGAGAATTGTGTAGTGGGGTGATATTTGGGGAGATTGGGGATGGGGAGAGGTGTGCAATGATGGGATCTTCCAGTGAGGTCTGCTGGGGTCTACACTTTGCATTTTGCTCTGTCCTGATCTTAACCCACCGCAGACCGGAGTGAAGAACTCCTATGCCCATGACAGCGTTGGTTCACTGTCATGTATCTGAGTGAGGATGTCAACCTACCCCCATCCAATGGAGGTTAGGGACAGATGCTCTCACCAAGTGTATTATTATCTATTTTACAGGTTCCCTTAGGTCACTCAAGTCAATGAGAATGGAGACCTTAGTGCGGGCAGTTAGTCAGCAAAGTTTGCACTTAGCCCATGATGAAAAGGGTTTAAAGGAACACTCGTAAGAATGTTTATTAAACGTCACACGTTAACAGACTACTAGAGATTGTTTTCTCCGCATCATTTTGGAGAAGGACCAATCGTCAGATTAATGTTTCAAACATCACTTGGGAACAGAACAATAAAAAGTGATTTTTTTTTACACCACATGGGAAAGTCCAGTGGGTATTATGTTATCACACGACAGTTGAAAAGACTAATAGGTACGGGGTTTCCACATGACATGGAATAGAACAGTATGAACTTATTAGGAAGTTATTATAACAATGGTCGTGTGAACAGTAGACACTTGAGACAGGAAGTACATTTATTTCAAAGAACAGTATTTTCGTGTCCTCACTAGACAAGGATGTTATAAGTATAAGAACAATAGAGAGATATACTAACGGTGTGATCCAGGCAGGATTCAGGGTCAGACTGTGACTAGTTCTTTTGAGTGATCAAACAGCCACCGGTGGAAGTCGACATCTAGCAGGATGGATTCATTCCTTGGTGAGGTCATCGTGGACTGAATGAAGATGTGGTGTGATCCTTTCTGGGATGATCGGGCTGGGCTCTTCAGCTACTTGGTCTAAGTCTGCACCCACTAGAATATTCGACACACATTCTACACATTACACACACACACTTCTCACACCTATACTCTTTGCTTAATAAATTATTTTGTATTTATTTGTTAAAGCTAGAGTTGTGGAGTATGTCATGTTGGGGAAGAGTGAGAGGGGGCATGATCTAAGGGTGAGTGAGAGTAAGAAAGAGGTGTCGACAGACTAATGGAGTGTTGTGGACGGAGTCTGGTGGTTTCTTTAAGACAACAATATTGGGGTAATAAAAATGTGGTGTTGATTCCCATCACTCCAAGGACGACACTAAAGTAAGTAAGAAAGACTTACGACAACAGGCATCTGTGTCTTCCACTGCCTCTCTAGCCTGCGTACATGGCTGAAGGAAACATGTCCGCCACAGCTGTGGGTTCAGGCGAGTCATAGCCCTGACTAGTGAAGCCACTTGTACCTGGGTTGTCTGGTTGGCCAGAGGTACACGCACACTTGTCCATACACCGACGCTCGGGCGTCATTCGGAGAGGGCCGGTTTGCATCCCAGCCCGGCAATGTTAGATTTCATTGTCTGGTGTGTCCTCTCCTGTGTGTGTGTGTATCTGTGTATGTGTGTACATGTGTTCGTGTTTGTGTGTACATGTGTGCATGTGTGTATGTGTTATGTGTGTGTGTGTTTGTGTGGGTGTATGTTTGCGTATGTATGTGTGTGTGTCAGTGTATGTGTGTATATGTGTGTATACGTGTGCGTGTGTATGTGTGTATGGATGTGTATGTGTGTGTATGTTTGTGTATGTGTGTAGGTGTGTGTATGTGTGTATATGTGTCTATGCATGTGTATGCAAGTGTGTATATATATCTGTGTATGTGCGTGTGTATGTATGTGTGTATATGTGTATGTATATTCGTGTATGTTTGTGTATATATTTGTGTGTGTAAGTGTGCATGCATGCAGTGTATCCGAGGGAGTGTGTAATTGTGTGTTATTGAGTGTGTGCATAACTGTCAGAGTTTGTGCAAAGGACGTAAGTATGTATGCAGGTGTGTGTGTGTGTGTGTGTGTGTGTGTGTGTGTGCGTGATTATGAATGTGCGTGTGTACGTTTGTCTGCCTGTCTCATAACATGGTAATATGCATTGTTTATGCTTACAAAATCCATTTGACAATGTTTTATTTTCCCAATGTGAATGTAACGTGCACAATTGATGAACGAAATATAAATGATTGGAAGGGCCGAATGTAAGACGGGCTTGCGTGCCCCTTTGAAAATAAAGTTCGATCGTTCGTTCGTTCCTTTTCATCTGTACTACTGTCCTCCACTTTTAGGAGTGTCAAATAATACCTCTCCCCTGGGGTCGTTGCTGGAGCCCCGGAGTCAGTGGCATGCTAGCGGCGGGAAGCCTGCAGCTGTGCAGGGTGGGCCTGAGCCAGATGGCGTATGACCCGGTGCTATGAAGGCGATTGCCTTGTCTGTAACCTTGATCTTAATCTAGATTGTTCTATGATTCCTACTTCTTCCTGCTGTCTAGATTGTTCTATGATTCCTACTTCTTCCTGCTGCCTAGTATGTTCTATGATTCCTACTTCTTCCTGTTGTCTGTCCTAGGAATGCAACTGTTCTCGGTTGTCCAGAATGTCGCCTACAACAATGTTCTTTGATTTGACATTTACGAGGTTCAGTAAATGTATTTGTCTTATTGTCCGATCACCCTCGACACAGAACGTGACCAACACAGAACGTGACCGACACAGAACATGTCTGACACAGAACATGGCCGACACAGATCATGGCTGACACACAACATGGCTGACACAGATCATGGCTGACACAGATAATGGCTGAAACAGATTATGGCTGACACAGATCATGGCTGACACAGATCATGGCTGACACAGATCATGGCTGACACAGATCATGGCTGACACAGATCATGGCTGACACAGATCATGGCTGACAAAGATCATGGCTGACACAGATCATGGCTGACACAGAACATGGCCGACACAGATCATGGCTGACACAGATCATGGCTGACACAGATCATGGCTGACACAGATCATGGCTGACACAGATCATGGCTGACACAGATCATGGCTGACACACAACATGGCTGACACAGATCATGGCTGACACAGATCATGGCTGACACAGATCATGGCTGACAAAGATCATGGCTGACACAGATCATGGCTGACACAGAACATGGCTGACACAGAACATGGCTGACACACAACATGGCCGACACAGAACATGGCTGACACACAACATGGCTGACACAGAACATGGCTGACACACAACATGGCCGACACAGAACATGGCTGACACATAACATGGCTGACACAGATCATGGCTGACACAGAACATGGCCGACACAGAACATGGCTGACACATCATGGCTGACACAGATCATGGCTGACACAGATCATGGCTGACACAGATCATGACTGACACACAACATGGCTGACACAGATCATGGCTGACACAGATCATGGCTGACACACAACATGGCCGACACACAACATGGCTGACACAGATCATGGCTGACACAGATCATGGCTGACACAGATCATGGCTGACACACAACATGGCTGACACAGAACATGGCTGACACACAACATGGCCGACACAGAACATGGCTGACACACAACATGGCTGACACAGATCATGGCTGACACACAACATGGCCGACACAGATCATGTTTGACACAGATCATGGCTGACACACAACATGGCTGACACAGAACATGGCTGACACACAACATGGCCGACACAGAACATGGCTGACACACAACATGGCCGACACAGATCATGGCTGACACAGATCATGGCTGACACACAACATGGCTGACACAGATCATGGCTGACACACAACATGGCTGACACAGAACATGGCTGACACACAACATGGCCGACACAGAACATGGTGACACACAACATGGCCGACACAGAACATGGCTGACACAGATCATGGCTGACACAGAACATGGCCGACACAGATCATGGCTGACACAGAACGTGGCCGACACAGAACATGGCTGACACAGATCATGGCCGACACAGAACATGGCTGACACAGAACATGCCCGAAGTAGAACATTCCCGACACAGAACATTTCTGACACAGATCATGGCTGACACAGAACATGGCTGACACAGATCATGGCTGACACAGAACGTGGCCGACACAGAACATGGCTGACACAGATCATGGCCGACACAGAACATGGCTGACACAGAACATGGCCGACACACAACATGACCGACACAGAACATGCCCGAAGTAGAACATTCCCGACACAGAACACGTCCGACACACAACATGGCTGACACAGAACATGGCCGACACAGAACATGGCTGACACAGAACATGACGGACACAGAACATGTCCGACACACAACATGGCCGACACAGAAAATGTCCGAAGTAGAACATTCCCGACACAGAACATGTCCGACACACAACATGGCCGACACAGAAAATGTCCGAAGTAGAACATTCCCGACACAGAACATGTCCGACACACAACATGGCCGACACAGAACATGGCCGACACAGAACATGTCCGACACAGAACATGGCCGACACAGAACATGGCTGACACAGAACATGTCCGACACACAACATGGCCGACACAGAACATGCCCGAAGTAGAACATTCCCGACACAGAACACGTCCGACACACAACATGGCCGACACAGAAAATGTCCGACACAGAACAAGGCCGACACACAACATGGCCGACACAGAACATGTCCGACACACAACATGGACGATACAGAACATGGCTGACACAGAACATCGCCGTCACAGAACATGGCTGACACAGAACATGGCCGACACAGAACATATCCGAAACAGAACATGTCCGACAAAGAACATGTCCGACAAACAACATGGACGATACAGAACATGGCTGACACAGAACATCGCCGTCACAGAACATGGCCATCACATAACATGGCCATCACAGAACATGCCTGATATACAACATGACCGGCAAAGAACATGGCCGACACAGAACATGGCCGACACAGAACATGACCGACACAGAACGTGGCCGACACAGAACATGGCCGACACAGAACATAGCCAAGACACACGATGGCCGACACAGAACATGGCCGACACAGAACATAGCCAAGACACACGATGGCCGACACAGAACATGGCCGACAGAAAATCACCGGCACATAACTTGGCCGACACATAACATGGCCGACAAATAACATGGCCGACAGAACAAGAACCCCACAGAACACGACTGACACAAAAAGAAGCAAATAATGACCTATGTGAACCAAGAACAATCAACAAGCCGAGCATAGTTTCCACAAATGAAGGAGGTGTTGGGGTCGCCTCTGTTGTGGACATATCTAGATCTAGCCAACGTCTGCCGTCACTCCCCGACGTGAGATCGACACCTGCAGATGGCGGCCTTTAAGATGAACCTTTTCTCTCCCAGCACTTGACAGCTCTTGAAAACAGATCAACAAACCGGTTGAGCTGTTGTTGTTTCTCTATCAATTCGAGTATTTTGTTTGTTGCTGTGTGAGTGCTTTGGTCTCGTTCTGGATTTTCCATCAACGGATGTTTTGTCAGGGTGAGTCAGGCGCGTGTTTGTGGAATCCAGTGCAAGTGTAAACAAAGTCAGTAGATCTGCTTATGTTGTTTGTCAGGTCTGGGTGCCCGTGGAAAGAACAACAAGCTTAAAGAAGACAAGGCTATCAGCACTGTTGGCTGTCTGTCTGTTTACTTCATTCGAGAGTTGTTTGCTTCGTGTGAAATATACAATTACGTATCAATATCGTGCGTTCAGGACATTATCAGGCATGCCCCGTGGCCTGCGTCAGTGGGCGAAACAGCGTGCCCATGGTGGTGGCACCAGTGTGTCCTAAACTTAAGCATACAATGGCGTTTCTGCCCAGGACATGTGGGCGTGCCCAGATATGTGGGCGTGCCAGGACATGTGGGCGTGCCAGAACATGTGGGCGTGTCAGGACATGGGGTGTGCCAGACCATGTGGGTGTGCCAGGACATGTGGGTGTGCCAGGACATGTGGGTGTGTCAGGATATGTAGGTGTGCCAGGACATGTGGGTGTGCCAGGATATGTGGGTGTGCCAGGATATGTGGGTGTGCCAGGATATGTGGGTGTGCCAGGATATGTGGGTGTGCCAGGATATGTGGGTGTGCCAGGATATGTGGGTGTGCCAGGACATGTGGGTGTGCCAGGACATGTGGGTGTGCCAGGATATGTGGGTGTGCCAGGATATGTGGGCGTGCCAGGACATGTGGGCGTGCCAGGACATGTGGGCGTGCCAGGATATGTGGGTGTGCCAGGACATGTGGGTGTGCCAGGACATGTGGGTGTGTCAGGATATGTGGGTGTG
The DNA here is from genome assembly GCA_014155875.1 of Cepaea nemoralis. NCBI lineage: Eukaryota > Metazoa > Mollusca > Gastropoda > Stylommatophora > Helicidae > Cepaea > Cepaea nemoralis. The sequence goes on from JACEFZ010015241.1 coordinate 1,357,814, forward strand.
CCAGGACATGTGGGTGTGCCAGGATATGTGGGCGTGCCAGGATATGTGGGTGTGCCAGGACATGTGGGTGTGCCAGGACATGTGGGTGTGCCAGGACATGTGGGTGTGCCAGGACATGTGGGTGTGCCAGGACATGTGGGTGTGCCAGGACATGTGGGTGTGCCAGGATATGTGGGTGTGCCAGGATATGTGGGTGTGCCAGGACATGTGGGCGTGCCAGGATATGTAGGCGTGCCAGTATATGTGGGTGTGCCAGGACATGTGGGTGTGCCAGGACATGTGGGTGTGCCAGGACATGTGGGTGTGCCAGGATATGTGGGTGTACCAGGACATGTGGGTGTGTCAGGACGTGTGGGTGTGCCAGGATGTGTGGGTGTGCCAGGATATGTGGGTGTGCCAGGATATGTGGGTGTGCCAGGATATGTGGGTGTGCCAGGATATGTGGGTGTGCCAGGACATGTGGGTGTGCCAGGACATGTGGGTGTGCCAGGACATGTGGGTGTGCCAGGACATGTGGGTGTGCCAGGACATGTGGGTGTGCCAGGACATGTGGGTGTGCCAGGACATGTGGGTGTGCCAGGATATGTGGTTGTGCCAGGACATGTGGGTGTGCCAGGACATGTGGGTGTGCCAGGATATGTGGGCGTGCCAGGATATGTGGGCGTGCCAGGACATGTGGGTGTGCCAGGACATGTGGGTGTGCCAGGAAATGTGGGTGTGCCAGGATATGTGGGTGTGCCAGGATATGTGGGTGTGCCAGGATATGTGGGTGTGCCAGGACATGTGGGTGTGCCAGGATATGTGGGTGTGCCAGGACATGTGGGTGTGCCAGGACATGTGGGTGTGCCAGGACATGTGGGTGTGCCAGGATATGTGGGTGTGTCATGACATGTGGGTGTGCCAGGATATGTGGGTGTGCCAGGACATGTGGGTGTGCCAGGATATGTGGGTGTGCCAGGATATGTGGGTGTGCCAGGACATGTGGGTGTGCCAGGACATGGGGTGTGCCAGGACATGTGGGTGTGCCAGGACATGTGGGTGTGCCAGGATATGTGAGTGTGCCATGACATGTGGGTGTGCCAGGTAATGTGGGTGTGCCAGGATATGTGGGTGTGCCAGGATATGTGGGTGTGCCATGACATGTGGGTGTGCCAGGACATGTGGGTGTGCCAGGACATGTGGGTGTGCCAGGATATGTGGGTGTGTCATGACATGTGGGTGTGCCAGGACATGTGGGTGTGCCAGGACATGTGGGTGTGCCAGGATATGTGGGTGTGCCAGGACATGTGGGTGTGCCAGGACATGTGGGTGTGCCAGGACATGTGGGTGTGCCAGGATGTGTGGGTGTGCCAGGATGTGTGAGTGTGCCAGGATATGTGGGTGTGCCAGGACATGTGGGTGTGCCAGGACATGTGGGTGTGCCAGGACATGTGGGTGTGCCAGGACATGTGGTTGTGCCAGGATATGTGGTTGTGCCAGGACATGTGGGTGTGCCAGGATATGTGGGCGTGCCAGGATATGTGGGCGTGCCAGGATATGTGGGTGTGCCAGGACATGTGGGTGTGCCAGGACATGTGGGTGTGCCAGGAAATGTGGGTGTGCCAGGATATGTGGGTGTGCCAGGATATGTGGGTGTGCCAGGATATGTGGGTGTGCCAGGACATGTGGGTGTGCCAGGATATGTGGGTGTGCCAGGACATGTGGGTGTGTCAGGACATGTGGGTGTGCCAGGACATGTGGGTGTGCCAGGATATGTGGGTGTGTCATGACATGTGGGTGTGCCAGGATATGTGGGTGTGCCAGGACATGTGGGTGTGCCAGGATATGTGGGTGTGCCAGGATATGTGGGTGTGCCAGGACATGTGGGTGTGCCAGGACATGTGGGTGTGCCAGGACATGTGGGTGTGCCAGGACATGTGGGTGTGCCAGGATATGTGAGTGTGCCATGACATGTGGGTGTGCCAGGTAATGTGGGTGTGCCAGGATATGTGGGTGTGCCAGGATATGTGGGTGTGCCATGACATGTGGGTGTGCCAGGACATGTGGGTGTGCCAGGACATGTGGGTGTGCCAGGATATGTGGGTGTGTCATGACATGTGGGTGTGCCAGGACATGTGGGTGTGCCAGGACATGTGGGTGTGCCATGACATGTGGGTGTGCCAGGATATGTGGGTGTGCCATGACATGTGGGTGTGTCATGACATGTGGGTGTGCCATGACATGTGGTTGTGCCATGACATGTGGGTGTGCCATGACATGTGGGTGTGCCAGGATATGTGGGTGTGCCATGACATGTGGGTGTGCCATGACATGTGGGTGTGCCAGCACATGTGGGTGTGCCAGGATATGTGGGTGTGCCAGGATATGTGGGTGTGCCAGGATATGTGGGTGTGCCATGACATGTGGGTGTGCCAGGACATGTGGGTGTGCCAGGACATGTGGGTGTGCCAGGACATGTGGGTGTGCCAGGATATGTGGGTGTGCCATGACATGTGGGTGTGCCAGGATATGTGGGTGTGCCAGGACATGTGGGTGTGCCAGGACATGTGGGTGTGCCAGGATATGTGGGTGTGCCAGGATATGTGGGTGTGCCAGGATATGTAGGCGTGCCAGGATATGTAGGTGTGCCAGGATATGTAGGTGTGCCAGGACATGTGGGTGTGCCAGGACATGTGGGCGTGCCAGGACATGTGGGCGTGCCAGGATATGTAGGCGTGCCAGGATATGTGGGTGTGCCAGGACATGTGGGTGTGCCAGGATATGTGGGCGTGCCAGGATATGTGGGTGTGCCAGGACATGTGGGCGTGCCAGGATATGTGGGTGTGCCAGGATATGTGGGTGTGCCAGGACATGTGGGTGTGCCAGGATATGTGGGTGTGCCAGGATATGTGGGTGTGCCATGACATGTGGGTGTGCCAGGACATGTGGGTGTGCCAGGACATGTGGGTGTGCCAGGACATGTGGGTGTGCCAGGATATGTGGGTGTGCCATGACATGTGGGTGTGCCATGACATGTGGGTGTGCCAGGACATGTGGGTGTGCCAGGACATGTGGGTGTGCCAGGACATGTGGGTGTGCCAGGATATGTGGGTGTGCCAGGATATGTAGGCGTGCCAGGATATGTAGGTGTGCCAGGATATGTAGGTGTGCCAGGACATGTGGGTGTGCCAGGATATGTAGGCGTGCCAGGACATGTGGGCGTGCCAGGATATGTAGGCGTGCCAGGATATGTGGGTGTGCCAGGACATGTGGGTGTGCCAGGACATGTGGGCGTGCCAGGATATGTGGGTGTGCCAGGATATGTGGGTGTGCCAGGACATGTGGGTGTGCCAGGATATGTGGGTGTGCCAGGATATGTGGGTTTGCCATGACATGTGGGTGTGCCAGGACATGTGGGTGTGCCAGGACATGTGGGTGTGCCAGGATATGTGGGTGTGCCAGGATATGTGGGTGTGCCAGGATATGTGGGTTTGCCAGGACATGTGGGTTTGTCAGGACATGTGGGCGTGCCAGGATATGTGGGCGTGCCAGGATGTGTGGGTGTGCCAGGATGTGTGAGTGTGCCAGGATATGTGGGTGTGCCAGGATATGTGGGCGTGCCAGGATATGTGGGTGTGCCAGGATATGTGGGTGTGCCAGGATATGTGGGTGTGCCAGGATATGTGGGCGTGCCAGGATATGTGGGTGTGCCATGACATGTGGGTGTGCCATGACATGTGGGTGTGCCGTGACATGTGGGTGTGCCATGACATGTGGGTGTGCCAGGACATGTGGGTGTGCCATGGCATGTGGGTGTGCCATGACATGTGGGTGCCATGACATGTGGGTGTGTCATGAAATGTGGGTGTTCCAGGACATGTGGGTGTGCCAGGATATGTGGGTGTGCCAGGATATGTGGGTGTGCCAGGACATGTGGGTGTGCCATGACATGTGGGTGTGCCATGACATGTGGGTGTGCCAGGACATGTGGGTGTGCCAGGATATGTGGGCGTGCCAGGATATGTGGGTGTGCCAGGATATGTGGGTGTGCCATGACATGTGGGTGTGGCAGGATATGTGGGCCTGCCAGGATATGTGGGTGTGCCAGGATATGTGGGCGTGCCAGGATATGTGGGCCTGCCAGGCGAATAATAGGCTGAGAGACTGGCTGCTGCGGCTGCTTTTTGCAGCGAGCTAGACTATGACAAAAGAGTTATAAAGTATAACATGTAATCAGAGTTATAAAGTATAACATAATATCAGAGTTATAAAGTATAGCATGTATTCAGAGTTATAAATTATAACATGTAATCAGAGTTATAAAGTACAACATTATATCAGAGTTGTAAAGTGCATCATTTAATCAGAGTTGTAAAGTACAATAAATGAGAGTTGTAAAGGACAACATTTAATCACAGTTATAAAGGATAAAATTGTATCAGAGTTATCAAGGACACAATTGTATCATAGGTATCAAAGACAACATTTCATCAAAGGTTACCGGTCTCTGAGGTAAGGGCTTGCGAACGCGGTTTGTGAGCCCGTATACCCGGGTTCGAAACACAGCGGTGGGTGCTGGTTTTTCGAAAAAGGTATAGAGGCCGGTCGTTCAGAAAGCAATGGCAAACTACTGAACGTAACATTTGCCCAGGAATCACGAACAGCGAAAATGCTGGGGTTGACTGCTACGTCCTGTGAAGGACATGCAACTAAAATTGTTTGTTTTCATCAACGATAACATTCACCAAAATCATCATGGACAATATTTCATCACAGTTATCAAGGACAATGTTTCATTACAGTTATCAATGACAATATATCAAAACAGTTATCAAGGACAATATTTCATCACAGTTATCAAGGACAATATTTCATCACAGTTATCAAGGACAATGTTTCATTACAGTTATCAAGGACAATATATCATCACAGTTATCAATGACAATATTTCATCACAGTTATCAAGGACAATATTTCATCACAGTTATCAAGGACAATATTTCATCACAGTTATCAAGGACAATGTTTCATTACAGTTATCAAGGACAATATATCATCACAGTTATCAAGGACAATATATCATCACAGTTATCAAGGACACTATATCATCACAGTTATCAAGGACACTATATCATCACAGTTATCAAGGACACTATATCATCACAGTTAATAAGGACACTATATCATCACAGTTATCAAGGACAATATTTCATCACAGTTATCAAGGACACTATATCATCACAGTTATCAAGGACACTATATCATCACAGTTATCAAGGACAATGTTTCATTACAGTTATCAAGGACAATATATCATCACAGTTATCAAGGACACTATATCATTACAGTTATCAAGGACAATATATCATCACAGTTATCAAGGACAATATATCATCACAGTTATCAAGGACACTATATCATCACAGTTATCAAGGACAATATATCATCACAGTTATCAAAGACAATATATCATCACAGTTATCAAGGACAGTATATCATCACAGTTATCAAGGACACTATATCATTACAGTTATCAAGGACAATATATCATCACAGTTATCAAGGACAATATATCATCACAGTTATCAAGGACACTATATCATCACAGTTATCAAGGACACTATATCATCACAGTTATCAAGGACAATATATCATCACAGTTATCAAGGACACTATATCATCACAGTTATCAAGGACAATATATCATCACAGTTATCAAGGACACTATATCATCACAGTTATCAAGGACAATATTTCATCACAGTTATCAAGGACAATATTTCATCACAGTTATCAAGGACAATGTTTCATTACAGTTATCAATGACAATATATCATCACAGTTATCAAGGACAATATTTCATCACAGTTATCAAGGACAATATTTCATCACAGTTATCAAGGACAATGTTTCATTACAGTTATCAATGACAATATATCATCACAGTTATCAAGGACAATATATCATCACAGTTATCAATGACAATATTTCATCACAGTTATCAAGGACAATATTTCATCACAGTTATCAAGGACAATGTTTCATTACAGTTATCAAGGACAATATATCATCACAGTTATCAAGGACACTATATCATCACAGTTATCAAGGACACTATATCATCACAGTTATCAAGGACACTATATCATCACAGTTATCAAGGACACTATATCATCACAGTTATCAAGGACACTATATCATCACAGTTATCAAGGACAATATTTCATCACAGTTATCAAGGACACTATATCATCACAGTTATCAAGGACACTATATCATCACAGTTATCAAGGACAATGTTTCATTACAGTTATCAAGGACACTATATCATCACAGTTATCAAGGACAATATATCATCACAGTTATCAAGGACAATATATCATCACAGTTATCAAGGACACTATATCATCACAGTTATCAAGGACAATATATCATCACAGTTATCAAGGACAATATATCATCACAGTTATCAAGGACAATATATCATCACAGTTATCAAGGACAATATATCATCACAGTTATCAAGGACACTATATCATCAGAGTTATCAAGGACACTATATCATCACAGTTATCAAGGACAATATATCATCACAGTTATCAAGGACACTATATCATCACAGTTATCAAGGACAATATTTCATCACAGTTATCAAGGACAATATTTCATCACAGTTATCAAGGACAATGTTTCATTACAGTTATCAATGACAATATATCATCACAGTTATCAAGGACAATATTTCATCACAGTTATCAAGGACAATATTTGATCACAGTTATCAAGGACAATGTTTCATTACAGTTATCAAGGACAATATATCATCACAGTTATCAAGGACAATATATCATCACAGTTATCAAGGACACTATATCATCACAGTTATCAAGGACACTATATCATCACAGTTATCAAGGACACTATATCATCTCAGTTATCAAGGACACTATATCATCACAGTTATCAAGGACACTATATCATCACAGTTATCAAGGACACTATATCATCACAGTTATCAAGGACACTATATCATCACAGTTATCAAGGACACTATATCATCACAGTTATCAAGGACACTATATCATCACAGTTATCAAGGACAATATATCATCACAGTTATCAATGACAATATTTCATCACAGTTATCAAGGACAATATTTCATCACAGTTATCAAGGCAAATATATCATCACAGTTATCAGGACACTATATCATCACAGTTATCAAGGACACTATATCATCACAGTTATCAAGGACATCTAATCATCACAGTTATCAAGGACACTATATCATCACAGTTATCAAGGACAATATATCATCACAGTTATCAAGGACACTATATCATCACAGTTATCTAAGGACATCTATATCATCACAGTTATCAAGGACAATGTTCATTACAGTTATCAAGGACAATATATCATCACAGTTATCAAGGACAATATATCATCACAGTTATCAAGGACACTATATCATCACAGTTATCAAGGACAATATATCATCACAGTTATCAAGGACACTATATCATCACAGTTATCAAGGACAATATTTCATCACAGTTATCAATGACAATGTTTCATCACAGTTATCAAGGACAATGTTTCATTACAGTTATCAAGGACAATGTTTCATTACAGTTATCAAGGACAATATATCATCACAGTTATCAAGGACACTATATCATCACAGTTATCAAGGACACTATATCATCACAGTTATCAAGGACACTATATCATCACAGTTATCAAGGACAATATATCATCACAGTTATCAAGGACACTATATCATCACAGTTATCAAGGACACTATATCATCACAGTTATCAAGGACAATATATCATTACAGTTATCAAGGACAATGTTTCATTACAGTTATCAAGGACAATGTTTCATTACAGTTATCAAGGACAATATATCATCACAGTTATCAAGGACACTATATCATCACAGTTATCAAGGACACTATATCATCACAGTTATCAAGGACACTATATCATCACAGTTATCAAGGACAATAAATCATCACAGTTATCAAGGACACTATATCATCACAGTTATCAAGGACAATATTTCATCACAGTTATCAATGACAATGTTTCATCACAGTTATCAAGGACAATGTTTCATTACAGTTATCAAGGACAATATTTCATCACAGTTATCAAGGACAATGTTTCATTACAGTTATCAAGGACAATATTTCATCACAGTTATCAAGGACAATATATCATCACAGTTATCAAGGACAATATATCATCACAGTTATCAAGGACAATATATCATCACAGTTATCAAGGGACAATATATCATCACAGTTATCAAGGACAATATATCATCACAGTTATCAAGGACAATATATCATCACAGTTATCAAGGACAATATATCATCACAGTATCAAGGACACTATATCATCACAGTTATCAAGGACAATGTTTCATCACAGTTATCAAGGACAATATATCATCACAGTTATCAAGGACAATATATCATCACAGTTATCAAGGACAATATATCATCACAGTTATCAAGGACAATTTTTCATCACAGTTATCAAGGACATATTCATCACAGTTATCAAGGACAATATTCATCACAGTTATCAAGGACAATATATCATCACAGTTATCAAGGACAATATATCATCACAGTTATCAAGGACACTATATCATCACAGTTATCAAGGACACTATATCATCACAGTTATCAAGGACAATATTTCATCACAGTTATCAAGGACAATATATCATCACAGTTATCAAGGACACTATATCATCACAGTTATCAAGGACACTATATCATCACAGTTATCAAGGACACTATATTATCACAGTTATCAACACATTAATCACACAGTTATCAAGGACAATATCATACAGTTACAAGGACAATTATCAAGTTATAAGGACAATATATCATCAAGTTACAAGGACACTAATCACACAGTTACAAGGACAATATCATACAGTTATCAAGGACAATATATACAGTTACAAGGACAATATCAGTTATCAAGGACATATACATCACAGTTATCAAGGACACTATATCATCACAGTTATCAAGGACACTATATCATACAGTTATCAAGGACAATATATCATCACAGTTATCAAGGACAATATCATCACAGTTATCAAGGACAATATATTTATCACAGTTATCAAGGACATATATCATCACAGTTATCAAGGACAATATATCATCACAGTTATCAAGGACACTATATCATCAAGTTATCAAGGACAATATCATCACAGTTATCAAGGACAATATATCATCACAGTTATCAAGGACAATATATCATCACAGTTATCAAGGACACTATATCATCACAGTTATCAAGGACACTATATCATCACAGTTATAAGGACAATATATCATCACAGTTATCAAGGACAATATATCATCACAGTTATCAAGGACACTATATCATCACAGTTATCAAGGACACTATATATCACAGTTATCAAGGAAATATATCATCACAGTTATCAAGGACAATATATCATCACAGTTATCAAGGACACTATATCATCACAGTTATCAAGGACAATAATCATCACAGTTATCAAGGACAATATATCATCACAGTTATCAAGGACACTATATCATCACAGTTATCAAGGCAATATATCATCACAGTTATCAAGGACAATATCATCAAGTTATCAAGGACAATATATCATCACAGTTATCAAGGACACTATATCATCACAGTTATCAAGGACACTATATCATCACAGTTACAAGGACAATATATCACACAGTTATCAAGGAATATATCATCACAGTTATCAAGGACAATATATCATCACAGTTATCAAGGACAATATATCATCACAGTTATCAAGGACAATATATCATCAGTTATCAAGGACACTATATCATCACAGTTATCAAGGACACTATATCATCACAGTTATCAAGGACACATATATCAATCACAGTTATCAAGGACACTATATCATCACAGTTATCAAGGACAATATTTCATCACAGTTATCAAGGACACTATATCATCACAGTTATCAAGGACACTATATCATCACAGTTATCAAGGACACTATATCATCACAGTTATCAAGGACAATATCATCACAGTTTCAAGGACACTATATCATCACAGTTTCAAGGACACTATATCATCACAGTTTCAAGGACACTATATCATCACAGTTATCAAGGACAATATATCATCACAGTTATCAAGGACATATATCATCACAGTTATCAAGGACACTATATCATCACAGTTATCAAGGACATATATCATCACAGTTATCAAGGACAATATATCATCACAGTTATCAAGGACACTATATCATCACAGTTATCAAGGAATATATCATCACAGTTATCAAGGACACTATATCATCACAGTTATCAAGGACACTATATCATCACAGTTATCAAGGACACTATATCATCACAGTTATCAAGGACAATATATCATCACGTTATCAAGGACACTCTATCATCACAGTTATCAAGGACCATGCTATCATCACAGTTATCAAGGACAATATATCATCACAATTATCAAGGACAATATATCATCACAGTTAGCAAGGACACTATATCATCACAGTTATCAAGGACAATATATCATCACAGTTATCAAGGACACTATATCATCACAGTTATCAAGGACACTATTCATCACAGTTATCAAGGACATATATCATCACAGTTATCACGGACACTATATTCATCACAGTTATCAAGGACACTATATCATACACAGTTATCAAGGACAATATTCCATCACAGTATCAAGGACACTATATCATCACAGTATCAAGGACACTCTATCATCACAGTTATCAAGTGAGCCTAATATATCACAGTTATCAAGGACACTATATCAGCACAGTTATCAAGGACAATATCATCACAGTATCAAGGACACTATATCATCACAGTTATCAAGGACAATATATCATCACAGTATCAAGGACACATATCATCACAGTTATCAGGTACACTATATCATAACAGTTATCAGGACACTATATCATCACAGTATCTAAGGACAATATATCATCCCAGTTATCAAGGACAATATATCATCACCGTTATCAAGGACACTATCATCACAGTTATCAAGGACACTCTATCATCACAGTTATCAAGGACAATATATCATCACAGTTATCAAGGACACTCTATCATCACCAGTTATCAAGGACAATATTTCATCACAGTATCAAGGACACTATATCATCACAGTTATCAAGGACACTATATCATCACAGTTATCAAGGACACTATATCATCACAGTTATCAGGACAACTATATCATCACAGTTATCAAGGACAATATATCATCACAGTTATCAAGGACAATATATCATCAACAGTTATCAAGGACACTATTCATCACAGTTATCAAGGACACTATATCATCACAGTTATACAGGACACTATATCATCACAGTTATCAGGACAATTTCATCACAAGTTACAAGGAACTATATCATCACAGTTACAAGGAAATATATCATCACAGTTATCAAGGACACTATATCATCACAGTTATCAAGGACACTATATCATCACAGTTATCAAGGACACTATATCATCACAGTTATCAAGGACAATGTTTCATCACAGTTATCAAGGACAATATATCATCACAGTTATCAAGGACACTATATCATCACAGTTATCAAGGACACTATATAACCCGTTATCAAGGACACTATATATCACAGTTATCAAGGACACTATATCATCACATTATCAAGGACACTATATCATCACAGTTATCAAGGACACTATATCATCACAGTTATCAAGGACATTATCATCACAGTTATCAAGGACAAATATCACAGTTATCAAGGACACTATATCATCACAGTTATCAAGGACACTATATCATCACAGTTATCAAGGAAAATATATCATCACAGTTATCAAGGACACTATATCATCACAGTTATCAAGGACAATATATCATCACAGTTATCAAGGACAATATATCATCACAGTTATCAAGGACACTATATCATCACAGTTATCAAGGACAATATTCACAAGTTATCAAGGACACTATATCATCAAGTTACAAGGACACTATATCACAAGTTATCAAGGACAATATATCATCAAGTTATCAAGGACAATATTCATCAAGTTATCAAGGACACTATATCATACAGTTATCAAGGACACTATATCATCACAGTTATCAAGGACAATATATCATCAAGTTATCAAGGACAATATATCATCAAGTTATCAAGGACAATATATCATCAAGTTATCAAGGACACTATATCATCAAGTTATCAAGGACACTATATCACAGTTATAAGGACAATATATATCACAGTTATCAAGGACAATATATCCACAGTTATAAGGACAATATATCATCACAGTTATCAAGGACACTATATCATCACAGTTATCAAGGACACTATATCATCACAGTTATCAAGGACAATATATCATCACAGTTATCAAGGACAATATATCATCACAGTTATCAAGGACAATATATCATCACAGTTATCAAGGACACTATATCATCACAGTTATCAAGGACACTATATCATCACAGTTATCAAGGACACTATATCATCACAGTTATCAAGGACACTATATCATCACAGTTATCAAGGACAATATATCATCACAGTTATCAAGGACAATATTCATCACAGTTATCAAGGACAATATTCATCACAGTTATCAAGGACAATATATCATCACAGTTATCAAGGACACTATATCATCACAGTTATCAAGGACAATATTCATCACAGTTATCAAGGACAATATATCATCACAGTTATCAAGGACACTATATCATCACAGTTATCAAGGACACTATATCATCACAGTTATCAAGGACAATATATCATCACAGTTATCAAGGACAATATTTCATCACAGTTATCAAGGACAATATTCATACAGTTATCAAGGACAATATTTCATCACAGTTATCAAGGACAATTATTCATACAGTTATCAAGGACATATTTTATCACAGTTATCAAGGAAATATATCATCACAGTTATCAAGGACAATATCATCACAGTTATCAAGGACATATATCATCACAGTTATCAAGGACAATAATCATCACAGTTATCAAGGACATATATCATCACAGTTATCAAGGACAATATATCATCACAGTTATCAAGGACAATATATCATCACAGTTATCAAGGACAATATATCATCACAGTTATCAAGGACAATATATCATCACAGTTATCAAGGACACTATATCATCACAGTTATCAAGGACAATATATCATCACAGTTATCAAGGACATATATCATCACAGTTATCAAGGACATTATTTATCACATTATCAAGGACAAATTTCATCACATTATCAAGGACAACTTTCATACATTATCAAGGACAATTATCATCACAGTTATAAGGACATATATCATCACAGTTATCAAGGACAATATATCATCACAGTTATCAAGGACACTATATCATCACAGTTATCAAGGACAATATTTCATCACAGTTATCAAGGACAATATATCATCACAGTTATCAAGGACACTATATCATCACAGTTATCAAGGACAATATATCATCACAGTTATCAAGGACACTATATCATCACAGTTATCAAGGACATATATCATCACAGTTATCAAGGACAATATATCAACAGTTATCAAGGACAATATATCATCACAGTTATCAAGGAAATATATCATCACAGTTATCAAGGACAATATATCATCACATTATCAAGGACAATATATCATCACAGTTATCAAGGACAATAGTTTCATCACAGTTTATCAGGACCAATGATATCATCACAGTGTTATCAACGGACAATATTATCATCACAGTTATCAAGGACACTATTACATCACAGTTATCAAGGACACTATTATCATCACAGTTATCAAGGACAATGTTCATCAACAGTTATCAAGACAATATATCATCACAGTTATCAAGGACACTATATCATCACAGTTATCAAGGACATATATCATCACAGTTATCAAGGACAATATATCATCACAGTTATCAAGGACAATATATCATCACAGTTATCAAGGACATATCATCACAGTTATCAAGGACAATATATCATCACAGTTATCAAGGACAATATATCATCACAGTTATCAAGGACAATATATCATCGCAGTTATCAAGGACAATATATCATCACAGTTATCAAGGACAATATTTCATTACAGTTATCAAGGACAATATATCATTACAGTTATCAAGGACACTATATCATCACAGTTATCAAGGAATATATCATCACAGTTATAAGGACAATATCATCACAGTTATCAAGGACAATATCATCACAGTTATCAAGGACAATATATCATCACAGTTATCAAGGACAATATATCACAGTTATCAAGGACAATATATCATCACAGTTATCAAGGACACTATATCATCACATTATCAAGGACACTATATCACACAGTTATCAAGGACAATATATTTATCACATTATCAAGGACATATATCATCACATTATCAAGGACATATTCATCACAGTTATCAAGGACACTATATCATCACAGTTATCAAGGACACTATATCATCACAGTTATCAAGGACACTATATCATCACAGTTATCAAGGACAATACTTCATCACAGTTATCAAGGACACTATATCATCACAGTTATCAAGGACAATATTCATCACAGTTATCAAGGACAATATATCATCACAGTTATCAAGGACAATATATCATCACAGTTATCAAGGACAATATATCATCACAGTTATCAAGGACACTATATCATCACAGTTATCAAGGACACTATATCATCACAGTTATCAAGGACAATATATCATCACAGTTATCAAGGACACTATATCATCACAGTTATCAAGGACAATATATCATCACAGTTATCAAGGACAATATATCATCACAGTTATCAAGGACAATATATCATCACAGTTATCAAGGACACTATATCATCACAGTTATCAAGGACACTATATCATCACAGTTATCAAGGACACTATATCATCACAGTTATCAAGGACACTATATCATCACAGTTATCAAGGACACTATATCATCACAGTTATCAAGGACACTATATCATCACAGTTATCAAGGACACTATATCATCACAGTTATCAAGGACAATATATCATCACAGTTATCAATGACAATATTTCATCACAGTTATCAAGGACAATATTTCATCACAGTTATCAAGGACAATATATCATCACAGTTATCAAGGACAATATATCATCACAGTTATCAAGGACACTATATCATCACAGTTATCAAGGACACTATATCATCACAGTTATCAAGGACACTATATCATCACAGTTATCAAGGACAATATATCATCACAGTTATCAAGGACACTATATCATCACAGTTATCAAGGACACTATATCATCACAGTTATCAAGGACAATGTTTCATTACAGTTATCAAGGACAATATATCATCACAGTTATCAAGGACAATATATCATCACAGTTATCAAGGACACTATATCATCACAGTTATCAAGGACAATATATCATCACAGTTATCAAGGACACTATATCATCACAGTTATCAAGGACAATATTTCATCACAGTTATCAATGACAATGTTTCATCACAGTTATCAAGGACAATGTTTCATTACAGTTATCAAGGACAATGTTTCATTACAGTTATCAAGGACAATATATCATCACAGTTATCAAGGACACTATATCATCACAGTTATCAAGGACACTATATCATCACAGTTATCAAGGACAATATTTCATCACAGTTATCAATGACAATGTTTCATCACAGTTATCAAGGACAATGTTTCATTACAGTTATCAAGGACAATATTTCATCACAGTTATCAAGGACAATGTTTCATTACAGTTATCAAGGACAATATTTCATCACAGTTATCAAGGACAATATATCATCACAGTTATCAAGGACAATATATCATCACAGTTATCAAGGACAATATATCATCACAGTTATCAAGGACAATATATCATCACAGTTATCAAGGACAATATATCATCACAGTTATCAAGGACAATATATCATCACAGTTATCAAGGACAATATATCATCACAGTTATCAAGGACACTATATCATCACAGTTATCAAGGACAATGTTTCATCACAGTTATCAAGGACAATATATCATCACAGTTATCAAGGACAATATATCATCACAGTTATCAAGGACACTATATCATCACAGTTATCAAGGACAATTTTTCATTACAGTTATCAAGGACAATATTTCATCACAGTTATCAAGGACAATGTTTCATCACAGTTATCAAGGACAATGTTTCATCACAGTTATCAAGGACAATATATCATCACAGTTATCAAGGACACTATATCATCACAATTATCAAGGACACTATATCATCACAGTTATCAAGGACAATATTTCATCACAGTTATCAAGGACAATATATCATCACAGTTATCAAGGACACTATATCATCACAGTTATAAAGGACACTATATCATCACAGTTATAAAGGATACTATATCATCACAGTTATCAAGGACAATATATCATCACAGTTATCAAGGACAATATATCATTACAGTTATCAAGGACACTATATCATTACAGTTATCAAGGACAATATATCATCACAGTTATCAAGGACAATATATCATCACAGTTATCAAGGACAATATATCATTACAGTTATCAAGGACAATATATCATCACAGTTATCAAGGACACTATATCATCACAGTTATCAAGGACACTATATCATCACAGTTATCAAGGACACTATATCATCACAGTTATCAAGGACACTATATCATCACAGTTATCAAGGACAATATATCATCACAGTTATCAAGGACACTATATCATCACAGTTATCAAGGACACTATATCATTACAGTTATCAAGGACAATATATCATCACAGTTATCAAGGACAATATATCATCACAGTTATCAAGGACATTATATCATCACAGTTATCAAGGACACTATATCATCACAGTTATCAAGGACAATATATCATCACAGTTATCAAGGACAATATATCATCACAGTTATCAAGGACAATATTTCATCACAGTTATCAAGGACAATGTTTCATCACAGTCATGTTATTACAGTTGTGAAGGAGAAGTTGAGCACCTTATGTTGAGACTGTTGAGATTGGTTGTCTGTTATCTTTAAAACTAAAGTGCTGTATGCCGGAGTTTTCCTCATCCTGTGTTGAGGATTTGCGCGGGTTCATGTATGCTCTAATTTAACCACGACATGTCGCCGGCATTCATGATCAAAGCTGAGAAACTGGTACTCAATCCAAACGGATGTAAAGACCTCAGAAACTTTTTGAGATGTTACGTTATCACAGGACGCAGAAATCACAGGACGCACGGAAGCCTGTAGAATTGGGCAGAATGAACAGAGATGAAATGATGAAAGCGACGTCACAGAATGTCAGACTGAGGGAAGAATAATCCAACTGGGAACAGGAGACACGCCGGACCAGACAACATTAGACCAGCAGTACTCACACTCAACAATAATTACCCGCTAGATTTGGCTCTCTCCTGACGGATGAATACAATCCAGACATAGCTGATTGTACTGGAACCTCAAGACCACGCAATTTTCATGCAATGTTGTCTTCATGTCCATGTCTTGATGTTGTCCACTGACAAACCATTTGTCTTAAAGTCCATCATTTGATGTGCAGTACTCACAAACCACGTTGTCTTTTATTTTCACGCACCCCCCCCCCCTGGTTTCCTCCACAGTACCCTGTCACCAACAACTGTTTCTCTATAACTGTCTGGAGCACCTGTATTGTGTGACTTATATCTAGTTCAGTCATACTGTCTGGAGCACCTGTATTGTGTGACCTAGATCTCATTCAATCATGCTGTCTGGAGCACCTGTATTGTCTGACCTCGACCTCATTACGTCATGCTTTCCCCAATCTCAGTTTCTGAAATGTGGAGCTCACGAAACAAGGTTGACGGAGACATGAAATCCTGTTCTGTGTGATCCCTTCATGCCCCAGTGTTTGGGAATCTCTGGATTATGAAACCATACAAGAAGCCATTGTCCTAGATATCTGGGTACAAGCTCAGTAACGTTGTCTGACCTCGCATCTGCAGACTGTCCCCGGAAGCCAGGCTATGTAAACTGGAACAGTGGCAGCTTAGTTCGAGTTCATCTTTTAACTCATTACCAACGTAGTTTATTGTGGGTCTGATTTGTTATCTTTTTGACACCTTACAATACACACCTGTTGAGCCTAGTTGCATCCGGGCGTTGTGTGCAGTATCTCATCTGTATGAGTTTGTTTTTGTGAGTCTACAGATGCACCTACATGTCCCATCTCCACGATGTGGTTGCATTGATATTATTGTCTGTCTGTCTGTCAGTATGTCTGACTCTAACTGAGATTATTGTCTGTCTGTCTGTCAGTATGTCTGACTCTAACTGAGATTATTGTCTGTCTGTCTGTCAGTATGTCTGACTCTGAGATTATTGTCTGTCTGTCTGTCAGTATGTCTGACTCTAACTGAGATTATTGTCTGTCTGTCTGTCAGTATGTCTGACTCTAACTGAGATTATTGTCTGTCTGTCTGTCAGTATGTCTGACTCTGAGATTATTGTCTGTCTGTCAGTATGTCTGACTCTAACTGAGATTATTGTCTGTCTGTCTGTCAGTATGTCTGACTCTAACTGAGATTATTGTCTGTCTGTCTGTCAGTATGTCTGACTCTAACTGAGATTATTGTCTGTCTGTCAGTATGTCTGACTCTGAGATTATTGTCTGTCTGTCTGTCAGTATGTCTGACTCTAACTGAGATTATTGTCTGTCTGTCTGTCAGTATGTCTGACTCTAACTGAGATTATTGTCTGTCTGTCTGTCAGTATGTCTGACTCTAACTGAGATTATTGTCTGTCTGTCAGTATGTCTGACTCTAACTGAGATTATTGTCTGTCTGTCTGTCAGTATGTCTGACTCTAACTGAGATTATTGTCTGTCTGTCTGTCAGTATGTCTGACTCTAACTGAGATTATTGTCTGTCTGTCTGTCAGTATGTCTGACTCTAACTGAGATTATTGTCTGTCTGTCTGTCAGTATGTCTGACTCTAACTGAGATTATTGTCTGTCTGTCTGTCAGTATGTCTGACTCTAACTGAGATTATTGTCTGTCTGTCAGTATGTCTGACTCTAACTGAGATTATTGTCTGTCTGTCTGTCAGTATGTCTGACTCTAACTGAGATTATTGTCTGTCTGTCTGTCAGTATGTCTGACTCTGAGATTATTGTCTGTCTGTCTGTCAGTATGTCTGACTCTAACTGAGATTATTGTCTGTCTGTCTGTCAGTATGTCTGACTCTGAGATTATTGTCTGTCTGTCTGTCAGTATGTCTGACTCTAACTGAGATTATTGTCTGTCTGTCTGTCAGTATGTCTGACTCTGAGATTATTGTCTGTCTGTCTGTCAGTATGTCTGACTCTAACTGACATTATTGTCTGTCTGTCTGTCAGTATGTCTGACTCTAACTGAGATTATTGTCTGTCTGTCTGTCAGTATGTCTGACTCTAACTGATATTATTGTCTGTCTGTCAGTATGTCTGACTCTAACTGAGATTATTGTCTGTCTGTCTGTCAGTATGTCTGACTCTGAGATTATTGTCTGTCTGTCTGTCAGTATGTCTGACTCTAACTGAGATTATTGTCTGATTGTATGTCTGTGCCACTTGCCGGAATCATCATCTAGAGGTGTTCAGCAAGAGACGACATAACAACGGACAACAGACTAGAGGACTCCACGAACAATAAACAATTGCTCAAATATAATGAGACATTAACAATTAGTTGCTTCCAACCAATTTTCTGCAAGACATAAATACGAGGGTAAGTTAATAAGTAAGTCACAAATGGCTGTAGAAAAATAACTACTCATGATAATAACTTGAAACCAGTTTATTTTTATACATACATTGTCCCTTTATTTCTCAACATAATTTCCACCAACACTGATGCACTTATCCCATCGTTTTATCAGTCCTCCCAAACCGGCTGCATAGAACTGCGTGCTCTATTTTCGAAACCACGTTTTCACTTCACATTCAACTTCGGCGTCATTCGCGAAATGTCTACCGCCATGGTGTGTTTCCTGTTTATGCTGACAAATGTTTTTCCCGTAAAGCGGTGCATAGCCGGGTAGAAAAACTTACCAGGGCGAGTCAATAAATAAGTCAAACAGTTCTGTGGAATGGCAAGGTAAATGAAAACAAAGCACGCAGTTGTATGCAGCCGGTTTGGGAGGACTGATTAAACGATGGGATAAGTGCATCAATGTTGGTGGAAATTATGTTGAGAAATAAAGGCACAATGTATGTATAAAAATAAACTAGTTTCAAGTTGTTATCATCGTTAGTTAGCTTTCTACAGCCATTTGTGACTTATATATTAACTTACTCTCGTAATACGTTGTAAATGTGCGATTACCGTGGGGATAACAAATGCTCCACATATCAACAATATCAGTGACTTTGAGATTTCAGTATTTCAGCCACAGTATTGTTCATGTATTCACCTCATCTGGTGTATAATTGCGCAGTATAAACCTGACCAGACGCAGCTAAATTTGCCGGACAAAAACATCTCCCAACATATTGTTTATTGCTTTTGTGTTGAAATTCACCATGGGAATACATTAATTTGAACGGATATATATATATCGTCTTGATGATTGAGTAATAAACATTTCGGAGATATATGGTGCTGCTGACATGGTTGGTCATGACAGAATTCGGTGGTTGTGTGTTCCGCTGGATGAAAGACCTGGCTGCAGATAGTACCTGTTTCCTTGTGACTAGTTGGCCGTGCGTCGAAGTACACTTGTCAGTTCAGTGTGGCGCTGCCGTCACGTGGAGGCGGCAGGTTCGATTCCCTGAGTGCTTATATTTTAAATATCTATGTTGTCTAATGTCTCCTCTGTTCTGCACTTCTTTCCATTCTCCTCACTAGACGATTTGATACAGAAAACACAATGAAAGCTCTTAGTATTAGATGTAGACTTTCATACAGGTCTTCAATGTCTGGTGGACACTGTGGTCGCACAAAGTGGCGAGGCTGTAGCTCTGTGGCTAGCTGTAAGAAAGCAGAAATAATGTTCACTTTCAAGACGAAAGAAATAATAGAATACAACGTCAAAGTAATTAGAGTAAATGTGAAACACGCGAGTGGGCTGACCGTGTTGGCAGATTGGAAACATCGGATGGAAGATGTAGTAAAAGGTGTTGCTGTAGTAAAAGTAGGTTTTGTGAGATCAAAAACATACCAGCACAAAGGTATAACTATGGTCAGGAAGCGTGCGTTAAATATGCTAGATAACAACATGGCGTTGTGTGCGTGTGTGGACGTGCGTGTCTGTACGAGTGTGTATGTGCGTGTATGTGTTGATGCGTGCGTGTATGTGTTGATGCGTGCGTGTATGTGTTGATGCGTGCGTGTATCTTAATTTTACGTATTCAGTGTGGATGCGAACGCTGTTTAATAATATCTATTGAGGTGGAGAAGAAATTGGAAGAAGTGGAGATGTGGCTTGCCAGAAGAATACTGAGAACTTTGTGGACAGAGAAGGATGCTGAGTTCAATGTAGTGAGAGATGTTGGAGTGACCAAATATCTCGCAGGTGACAGGTGTGACCAAATATCTCACAAGTTACAGATGTGACCAAATATCTCACAGGTTACAGGTGTGACCAAATATCTCACAGGTTACAGGCGTATCCACATATCTCACAGGTTACAGGAGCGACCAAACATCTCACAGGTTACAGGTGTGACCAAATATCTCACAGGTTACAGGTGTGACCAAACATCTCACAGGTTACAGGTGTATCCACATATCTCATAGTCTACAGGTTCGATGGAGGACTTTATTGCACCGGCTGATGCCCTTTACGACTCAGTCTCTCACCGCAGAACCTTCAAGCCGCCTGCTGAGAGCATTGCACAATGCACGAACTCCTTGGCTCCAGCGACGACCCCCGGTGTTCTTGGGAAGAATTGCACTGGTCTATTCAACGACACATTCAGAAAACGAACTCGTGACCTTCAGAACATTACGGCTTGACCTCTCCGACGCGGAGTCCCCTGAAAGTATCAGTTCACGAAACTATCAGAAAGAAAAACATTATATTTTTCAAAACTATCAAACAAAAACACACGACATTTCTCAAAACTGTCGGGCAGAAACACGTGGAATTTGACAAAACTATCAAACAAAAACACATGACATTTGTAAAAACTATCAAACAAAAACACATGACATTTGTCAAAACTATCAGGCAAAAACACATAATATTTGTGGCTCATGGCAACAGAAGAACTGGACACGAGAAAATCGCATTATGTGGGGAAATAGTAGGCAAGAAAGCTTTAGGAAGACAGAGACAGATTATGTTGGCAGCCTTTACTTTTACTCGATTTGAACTCAAGCTACTACGTCTAGTAAGGCCATAAGGCGAACCCACTCCAACTTCAGAGGTACTTGTAATTTACGTTCTCACGTCAAGGACGAAAAGTCAAAATGTTAGTCTAACTGACCGTTTTCCAACCTTCAACCTCGGCATCAGCGCACTGGAAATTTAAGAGCGAGGGCTCTTGTCCTTTGAGGCATGCAGATCCTCCTGGAGATTTTTCATAGCTGGACATAATAATAATCATATAAACAATACAAGTTCATTCAAATATCAGTTAGGAGAGAGGTTGGAGGGTCATGATCGCCCATGTCTGCTTCAGATAATGCACCTGTCTAAGAAGAAGAAACAGAGGGTGAAGAGGAAGAAGAATAAGAACACGAAGAATAAGAAGAAGGAAGGAGAAAGGATGAAGGAAGGCGGGAAAACACAAGAACGAAGACGGCGGCGACAAGACTGAAGAAGACGAAGAAGAATAAAACAAGTACTAGTAAGACTGGACATGGAGCAGACCAGCCGAGAGTCACCTGGTGCTAGCAGAGACGTGATTTCTGGGAAGAATACGAAGAGCACCATGTGGTGCTAGCAGAGTCTGGCTTTATTGGAAGAATACAAAGAGCACCAAGTGGTGCTAGTAGAGTCTGGCTTTATGGGAAGAATTCAAAGAGCACCATGTGGTGCTAGCAGAGTCTGGCTTTCTGGGAATAATACAAAGAGCATCATGTGGTGCTAGCAGAGTCTGGCTTTATTGGAAGAATACAAAGAGCACCATGTGGTGCTAGCAGAGTCTGGCTTTCTGGGAATAATACAAAGAGCACCATGTGGTGCTAGCAGAGTCTGGCTTTAGTTAGTTAGTTAGTTAGTCGACAGATCATCCTCGTTGCACATCGAACCATTCAGTCCATAAGTGCTCGGATCCCCTCCTCAGCAAATCCCGCAGCGTGTAGCGGCTAACGACGCCAGTTCTGTGTTGGTTTATCAATCTTCTTTGGCTTCCTGCGTAGTGTTCTTGTTTGGCCACCCCTCTTTTAATTTGCTGCTCCCGCAGTCTGGCCATTGTTGTAGATTCACAGTCATCACTTGGTTCTCGCAAAAGTCTCACTTCTCGTAGAGCATTCAAAATGTCAGCCTGGTCCATGGCGCGTCCGCCCTCCACAGTAGCCTCACCTGCGAGCTTGTCAGCCCGCTCATTTCCTTGTACTCCCGCATGCCCTGGCACGAAGATGAAACTAATCTTTGCCAGCCGAGACCGCTTCAGAGGCAGCAACCATTCTCTTCGGATCGACCCCTCCTCTATCCTCTTGATCATGTTCATTGAGTCGCTAAGGAAACATGCCCTAGTGAATGTCTGTGTCTCGAGCCATGTTATTGCTTTACTTACCGCCATGACTTCCATGGTCAGGCTACTTGTGGTTTCAGTGAAAGCACCAGAGTCCTCCTTCACAATTCTCCCTCCGGCCCGAGCTGTAAAGGCCCATGAGCTTCTCACATGTCGGACGACCGACCCATCTGTGTAGATGACCGCGTCACCGTCTAGCGAATTCTCGAAAATCAACGCTTGTACTTCAGCCTCAACAGCAGCCGGATTTTCTTGTCTGCATTTTCTATCTAGTTGGATGCAAACTGAAAAGGATGTGCAGAAGTCTGTTGGCACTTGCACTCACTCCTCGCCAGGTTCTAAGTCCTCAAGTGAACACACCTGTTGAAGAATGTCTTCGGCTTGACCCATCCACGACCGTCCTCTTTTTAACCTGCTGCCCTTCACCTTCCTAATTTCACTATGCAGTGGATGTAGTGTGTTTGCGTTAATTCTGAGGTGGGCGCGTGCCCTGCAAACTTGTATTCTCTCTTCAATGGTTGGAAAATCAAGAAGGTAGCGCATCGCCCTGCATGCTGTATCTCTTGTACATCCAAGAATAATGCGCATAGCTTCATTCTGTATCCTTTCCATCCTTTCTATCTGCTTATGGCTGAGAGTCAGGATTGCCATTGCATACTCCAAAACAGACATGACCAGCCCCTCGTACAGAAGACATAGATGGCGCTGCTCACAGTTTGCTGCCGCCATCACCCGCATCGCTGCCAAATCCCGCTTGGCCTTTGTTATCACCTGGTCTATGTGCACATTATAAGCAAGGCTTCGATCAAACCGTATCCCCAGGTAATTCATTGCCTGCGTTCTTTCCACCGTCTCTGAACACAGCATTACAGTAGGTGTTGGATTGTTGACAATATGATTATTCAACGAGAACCAAGTCACTGTTGCCTTTGTTGGGTTGACCATTGCCCCAGCTTCATCATACCAAGTACTTATGCGATTGAGTTCGGTTTGTAGTTCCACAGCAACCTCCTCTCTATCCTTACCCTGACGATACACTAAAACATCATCGGCATATGACAATGTCCTGCCAGGTCCAGTGATCTGCTCACTGGTGATTCTCACTGTGTAGGCGTTGAACAGTACCGGAGATAATGGTGATCCCTGTGGTAGGCCAGGATATATTGTTGTTGGTTCCGAAGTCCAACTGCCACATCTAAAAACTACTTTCCGTTGGAAGAGGGCTGCAGCGATCCAACTAAGGAGGAATGGACTTACGTTTAGTTCAAGAAGCTGAAACATTAAAAAATCCAGTGGTACTCTGTTGTATGCGTCCTCAAGATCAATCGCTGCAGCAACGGTTTCAGTGCCTGAGTGGGAACCTTCATAGACATCATGGGCAAAGACTGCTGCATTGGTCCAGGTTTCTCTTTTTGGACGGTACCCACCCAGGGTAGGTGGGAAAACACCTTGCCTCTCTAGTTGGCTTGATATTTTCCTGGCAATTACCTTCTCCAGCAGCTTGCCTATTGTATTCTGCATGGTTATAATTCGATATCCCTGAATTTTTGTGTGGTCTTTGTCAGGCTTCGGCAAGGGAATCAGATAGCTGTGTAACCATTCCTCCTTGATGCTAGCACTCCCTACACTGTTGTTGTACATGTCTGCTAGTGTCTCTAGCTCATTGTCGGTACACCTATTTATGTCGTCGTATCTTATGCCATCAGGACCTGGAGCACTGTTATTTGATCGTCGAAGCACATCCTTGATCTCTTTCACTGTCACAGTGTCTTCCTCCGAAGTGTTCAGGGCCTTGCATCTGTCTGAGGTGACCTCCTTGGCCAGATTTCGGCCTCCCATGTCTGTCTGGTTGCTCTGCTCAAGGTAGCGTCCAAAGAGGGCTTTGCCCGTGTTCTCGTCAGTCCTCTGCCAGGTGAGGTCAGCACCTTGGAAGTCAGAAATGCTCTTATTCTTGACTACACCACTCATGCTTTTATGTAGTCGCCAGAACAATTTCAATGACTTGTCTGTGCTTACTCTTTGGCACACCTCTGCCCATTTTTCGCTTTTAACCACCTTGACCAGTTTTTTGAAATAGCTTACTTTTGTGTGCATCTCTCTTTCTAAGTGCAAGCAGGGACTAGGATGACCAGCTCTGTTCTTCTTGGCATTTTGCCATCTCCTTACAGCACTACGCTTATCCACCCAAGCCTTCTCCACCTCGAAACTCCACTACGGTGGCTGCTCCCAGCTTTTTTTCCTGCCCTGAAACGTTCTGCGCTTGTCACGTCTTATTTTACTCACCACATCTTGCCCTGTACTGTCATACTGGAACGTCTTTACCTTTAGCTTGTGCTGCCTGGTTCTGCCTTTCTCCACCAATATGTTGCAAGGGTGGTGGTCGCTGCCATGGTGTCCTAGGACACCCCATCTACACACTGTAGTGAGTGAAGGTGAAACTAGCGCCAGATCAATAGCACTGTCCTCATCGCCTGGACGGCTTGCTGTCCTGGTGACACAGCCACTGTTGATACAAACCAGGTCGATGGTTTCCAGTGCAGTCTCGAGCTCCTCCCCTTGTGTATTGGAGGAAGTGTTTCCCCATGATTTGCCTTTAGCGTTGAAGTCACCACAGAAAATAACATTTCTCTCGTGGCCTAATATGCCACTTAAGCACTGCCACTTCTGGGCGTCCATACTCGCATTGCGGGCATAAACATTAACCAACACGAATGGTATACTGGAATGAACTCTCAAAGCCTGTATTTGTATATCGTCACTGTCCCAACTGGACATGTCTAGCTCTGACGCCACCATGCTGTCGCGAACGAGAATCGCCGTTCCCAGATGTCGTCTGTTGTAGAAACATTTGAAGCCGGCAATTCGGAGTAGCTGATCGCCCAGTCTCGTCTCCTGGAGTGCTACAATGTCGTTTGTGTAAACTAGGGTT
Source organism: Cepaea nemoralis (assembly GCA_014155875.1). NCBI lineage: Eukaryota > Metazoa > Mollusca > Gastropoda > Stylommatophora > Helicidae > Cepaea > Cepaea nemoralis. The sequence goes on from JACEFZ010015241.1 coordinate 1,384,525, forward strand.
TCTAAAATAGAGCCCCGTTGTTTTACACTGGCACAGTTCCAATATAGAATACGGATGTTCCTGAGTCCTAGACGGTGACACTTGAGTCTAAAACGTCTCCAACCACCGCGCTTACCTTGCTTCTTTCTCCCTGCTCGGCTACCACGCCGCTTCGTTATGTTGACTGCTGACCGCTCGGAGAACACACGTTGATCCGCTATGTTGGAAAAACGTAAACACAGACTGCCGAGAACCACACACGCTGCTGAAAATTCACTCAAGGATGGCTTCGCTCGATGCACGAACTCCGTAGCACCCGCGCAGATCTTGAGTAGAAACTCCTGGTTTTACATCCTGGCACACCAATTACACGCAAGAGATGAATAAATCCATCCCCTAAAAAGTTAACGAACACAAAACAACACGACCGTCCGTCGCCATCTTGAAACCGGATTGTGGGAAGAATTAAAAGAGCACCATGTGGTGCTAGCGGAGTCTGGCTTTATGGGAAGAATACAAAGAGCACCATGTGGTGCTAGCAGAGTCTGGCTTTTTGGGAAGAATATAAAGAGCACCATGTGGTGCTAGCAGAGTCTGGCTTTCTGGGAAGAATTCAAAGAGCACCATGTGGTGCTAGCGGAGTCTGGCTTTATGGGAAGAATTAAAAGAGCACCATGTGGTGCTAGCAGAGTCTGGCTTTCTGGAAAGAATACAAAGAGCACCATGTGGTGCTAGCAGAGTCTGGCTTTATGGGAAGAATTAAAAGAGCACCATGTGGTGCTAGCGGAGTCTGGCTTTATGGGAAGAATACAAAGAGCACCATGTGGTATTAGCAGAGTCTGGCTTTATGGGAAGAATTCAAAGAGCATCATGTGGTGCTAGCAGAGTCTGGCTTTATGGGAAGAATACAAAGAGCACCATGTGGTGCTAGCAGAGTCTGGCTTTATGGGAAGAATACAAAGAGCACCATGTGGTGCTAGCAGAGTCTGGCTTTATGGGAAGAATTCAAAGAGCATCATGTGGTGCTAGCAGAGTCTGGCTTTATGGTAAGAATACAAAGAGCACCATGTGGTGCTAGCAGAGTCTGGCTTTATGGTAAGAATACAAAGAGCACCATGTGGTGCTAGCAGAGTCTGGCTTTATGGGAAGAATTAAAAGAGCATCATGTGGTGCTAGCAGAGTCTGGCTTTATGGTAAGAATACAAAGAGCACCATGTGGTGCTAGCGGAGTCTGGCTTTATGGGAAGAATTCAAAGAGAATCATGGAGTGAGACAAGTAGGGTTGAAAGTCGCAGTTGACAACGGCAAACTGATTTGGGAAATACCACTGGGACAATCCTGATTGTGGGCACGGTATAAGGAGAGATAGACCTAAACACCTGGTGACAACCGGTAAACTTGATCTGATGATGGCTACATGAAGACAAAGGTATAAACACCAGGATGACGTGGCTAAATTACATAACAGGGAACAGAACTCTTACCGGAATTAAGACTCCCATGGTGATGTCATGTAGTGAGCAATGATTACTCACGTGTGCCGACGGGGCACGTGATGATGATGCTTGAGTGAATGAGCCTGGATATCTAGAGAGGTGTCTGCGTCTGAGACCAGGTAAACAAACAGACACACCTGAGTCCATCGACATCGGTGTAGGATGAACAGGTTATCTAATGGCATCGGCGGGCTCGCCACAAACAGCCGTGGAAGTATGAATGCCTGGCTATTTGTTGTTTGTTTTCTGCTATCTCTAACGGGGAACAGACACTAGATTTAACTGATCGGCTATTTTAAGCTCCAGACATGTCACGTGATAATGATGATGATGATTGTTCTATGTGACTCGTTTGGTAACAGCACATGGCACGCCGCGTCGAGCCCTAACGCGCGTGTGTGTTTATTTGAAGGATTGTACGTTTACTTGAATGATTGTGTGTTTATTTGAATGATTGTATGTTTATCCATGTCCTCCGCATTGTCTGCCTCTCCAGGTTATCCATGTCGCTTGTCTCTTCATGTACTCCATATTGTCTGTCTCTTCATGTTTTCCACGCATAGGTCAAAATGGCCGAATGGATAAGAACGCGTCTTTATAAAACATCCGGTGTGTTGATACATACGCAGGGGGTTCAACTCATACACAGGACAGCTGGACTAAAATGTTGACCTATCGTCCTTGACATGGGGACATAAAATACAAATACCTCTGAAGTCGGAGTGGGTTCGGCGAGGGACACTGTTAATAGGGAAAGCTAATACACACACAAAATTAATCCCAGCACTAATAGAAGTTGTGTGTGTGGACTACGCTTGATTTCAAAGCAAGCGACCCCCCTCACCCCCCCCCCCCCCCAAAAAAAAAATGTTCTCCGTGTTGTCTGTCTCTTCATAATTCTCCGTGTTGTCTGTCTCTCCATGTTCTCCATGTTCTTCATGTTCTCCATGTTCTCCATGTTAGCCATGTTCTTCATGGTCTCCCCCGTGTCTGTCTCTCCATGTTCTTCATGCTCTCCCTGTTGTCTGTCTGGCCAGGAGGTCCAGTTCTGCCACTACCCCTGCCAATGCCCTGAATACCTGTCCTGCCAGGACGGGGTCGGGGTGACCAAGGACGGCTGCGGCTGCTGCTACATGTGTGCCCGCCAGAGGGGGGACATGTGCTCAGTTAGGGACCTCTGTGACGTCAGCAAGGGCCTGGTCTGTGACAGCAAGGACAGCAACTCCATGGGAGTCTGTAAAGGTTTGAATTCAGTGTTGAACTGTACAGTGCCTTTACTCTTTGTTATGGTAACATGTGTGCTCACGACGGAGCGTGTGGCCAGGCGTATTTATGGCAGCAATTATATATACTCATGTGTATCGACTTCGAGGAAACCATTAGGTTATCAGTCTCCTTCAGCAGTGATGTAAATAACGGTGATTGGTTGCAGAAATACACCAAAAGATGTGGCCCTTTAGTGAATGTCCACCATCCGGTTACAGGTCCTTGGAGAATGTGGCTCTTGGTACAGCCCTTCGGAGACTCCACATCCCGTGACAGTTCTCATGCCTCGTGGATTGTATGCCTTGGGTGGCTGTAATGTCCTGAGTCAACAGTAAATGTGATCCATTCGTTAAAAAAAAAAAACATCTGCCCGCCTGTTCTACCATCTACCCTGCCCTCATATATTTTTATTTCCAAGCCACTGGACTCCCCATGTTGTGGGTTAAAGTTCGGCTCTTTTCCACCCTGCTGTGTTCCTCCCTAAACGACAGACATCTGAATTACGACTTTATATTTATTTCCCAGAAAAACATACATAGACAGCTTTGACAGACAACCGTAGACAGACATTGTCGACAGGCAATATTTACACCGCCTTCGTTGATAGACAAACATAGACAGACATTATTGACAGATAAACATAGACAGACATTGTTGCAGACAACCATACACAGACATCTTTGCTGTGACCTGTAGTTCTCATAACTTCAACATTCTTGATGAACGTCCAGTTCTATTGCTCATTAACCACCAGATGAAATGTTGAGAATGCCCCCCCCCCCCCCCCCCCCCCCGCATAGTTTGTCCCAGTTATATCTGGAATACTTCATCATCAGCAGCCCACTTTTGGCTCCCCACGCCAACTATCTACTGTCTTCAACAAGGCCGTGTCCCGCACGTCACACAGACCAATGTTTACTGCTGGACAATATGTAGCTTGGCTTAATCGCCTACTTTCGTGTTTTAGTCCAGCTCTGTTTGTCTTTGTCCGGCCAGACAACTGCTTGTCTGTGTACTCCCAGACAGCTGCTTGTCTTTGTCGTCCCAGAGCAGCCGTTTGTCCTCCCAGACAGCTGTTTGTCATTGTCCTTCCAGACAGCTGTTTGTCTTTGTCCGCCCACACATCTGTTTGTCCTCCTAGACACGACAAATGATTAGTTTGTGGGTAGATTGATTTACTGTTTTGTAACAAGGTTCTGTCGAAAAGCCGGATGGATTCCACGATGAATTCAAGCGAATGTGTCAAACTTGAATCATGCTTGTGTCATGGACCCTTTCCTAGAGAACAGGGATTCCCAATTTATTGATATCATGAGTTCCTTCTCCAGAGGAACTGTTCCCACTACTTTCTCTTTCATTGGTGCCCTTGGTAAGTGAATGTAGCAATTGATTCTCTTGGTATGTGAATGTAGCCGATGGATTTCTTGATAAGTGAATGTAGCCATTGATTCTCTTGGTAAGTGAATGTAGCCATTGATTCTCTTGGTAAGTGAATGTGGCCATTGATTATCTTGGCAAGTGAATGTAGCCATTGATTCTCTTGGCAAGTGAATGTGGCCATTGATTATCTTGGCAAGTGAATGTAGCCATTGATTCTCTTGGCAAGTGAATGTAGCCATTGATTCTCTTGGCAAGTGAATGTAGCCATTGATTCTCTAGGCAAGTAAATGTAGCCATTGATTCTCTTGGTAAGTGAATGTAGCCATTGATTCTCTTGGCAAGTGAATGTAGCCATTGATTCTCTTGGCAAGTGAATGTAGCCATTGATTCTCTAGGCAAGTGAATGTAGCCATTGATTCTCTTGGCAAGTGAATGTAGCCATTGATTCTCTTGGTAAGTGAATGTAGCCATTGATTCTCTTGGCAAGTGAATGTAGCCATTGATTCTCTTGGCAAGTGAATGTAGCCATTGATTCTCTTGGCAAGTGAATGTAGCCATTGATTCTCTTGGCAAGTGAATGTAGCCATTGATTGTCTTGGCAAGTAAATGTAGCCGTTGGTTCTCATGGTAAATGAATGTAGTCGTTGGTTCTGTTGATAAGGGAATGTAGCCATTGGTTCTCTTGGTAACTGTATGTAGCCGTTGGTTCTCTTGGTAAGTGTATGTAGCCATTGGTCCTCTTGGTAACTGTATATAGCCATTGGTTCGCGTGTTAAGTGTATGTAGCAATTTGTCCACTTGGTAGCTTTATGTAGCTATTGGTCCCCTTGGTAATCCACAACTGTGAAACAGTCACAGAATAACGACACAAGGCGTCACGACGCAGGCGGGGATGTGGGTGTGAATATGATAACTGCTCGAATAAAATAAATACACCAATAAAAGGATATTAAAACACGGAAGCTACAAAGAATAATTTGACAATTTATTGCCTGGCACATTTCGCTGCATCTCACCAGGCGCATGCTGCACAGTGATATATCACGTGGAGTGAATACATGAATAATTCTTTGGCTGAAACACTTTGAAACACCGTCACAGATTTATTCGGATTTGGAGCATGCTTATCACGTGATGGGAAACGGCGAAATATGCCAGACAATACATCGTGCAACATTCTGTTTGTGGCTTGTGTGTTTAACTGATTCAGTGCCAAACAAATCCTATGTTTGGACCGGACATGTAATAACAGATGATGGCAGAAGTGAAATAAAAATCAAAAATAAGACAGGAATGGCCAAAAATATTTTCACCAGCATGAAATCATTATTAACTTCTAAGAAGGTAAACAACGGATTATAATTGAGAATTGTCAAATGCTACGTATATTCAACGCTAATGTATGGCGGAGAAGCCTGGACATTGAACAAGCAACTAGAAAGTTGCATAGAAGCCCTGGAGATATGGATATACAGAAAAATCTGTCCTACTTCATGGAAACAAAAACAATCATTTACAGACGTTCTAGAAAAACTAGAAATGGAAGAGAGAGCTGATGAGAGAAATCAAAAAGAGGCAAGTGAAATATTTCGGCCACGTAAAAAAAACAACATAAAACTCATATTAGAAACCATCATGGAGGATAAGGTTGAGGGCAAGCGAACAAGATGTAGACGATACAAGTAGGAAGATAACTTCAAGAGATGGACGAACATCCGTCTGACAGAATGGCAGAATTAGGGCGAGAGACAGACAATTTTGGAGATCCATTGCAGTCAACCTTCACTGTGGAGACGGCGCCTAATTGATTGATTGACAATGAAAATAAGTTCATAAACAAAGACTCAATGAACAGTGACATGCGGAGATAAGGATGCAATAAACAAGTACAAATATAAATAAGGATAATAACGTTTACCATTAATAGAAAGTAAAGTTCGTTGCATATCCTTTACAGGACGTTGCAGTCACCCCCATAATTTTTTGCCTTTTTGTGATCTCTTGGCAAGTTTACGTCCAGTAGTTTGCCATTGCTTTCTGAACAACCGGCACCCATACCATTTTATAAAAACCCAACGCAAGGCGGTGTACTGCCAGATCGCCCGCAGCAGTGTTTCGAACGTTGGTATGAGGTATTAGGAACTTCGACCGAAACCTCTTCGACACGGAATGAATAGATAAGGAGTCACTAAACAATTATATGATAATATCAATGTCTTTGGTGACTGTCACCAACTGGCTGGTGTTAGATCCCAGATGGGCAACCACTCAGCCAAAATCATTTTCTTCTACTGGTGGTTAGTTCTGGGTGTAGTTTGAGATCCCCTAACTCTGTCAGAAGGGACTAATTACCACTGACTAATCCCAGAGAGAAAACATGGAACAAATGTCTGTTATGCTGATTTAAGACACTGTCCCTGATACTCAAGAAAACAGCCAAGAAGTGGCTCGTTGAAGATAGAATATATCTATATAGATTTGGCTGTACTTGGTATCACCAGAAGTGAGAAAGGAGGAGTTAAGACATGCAACGTAATCTGGTTACTTATGACTGCATAGGCAAGATACCTCCCGGACATAGATTCCCACTTCTGGACAATATGTGCGAACCCCCACTAAATGATACAATAATGTGTGTACTTGATACGCTACACAAACATTTATAAACATTTAGAATTATACGGACAACTGAGTTTAAAATACAACAACTGTGTTTATTATTGCTATTGATGATCATATGATGATGATGATTATATTATGGTATACGTAACTCATCTGGCTGAAAAGCTCAGAAGCACATAGGTCATGCTTCCCCCAGTGAGACGCAGTTCACTGTCAGATTGAAGGAGTCCAAATTGGTCCCTTCACAAGGCTAAGTCACTTCCGGATATGGATTGTTGACTGCCCATTGCTCCTAAGAGATCTGGAATGAAACGAACGGAGATGGGTAGTATCTACGTCTACACATCTCAAACACATATGTCTATACATTCATATAAACATACATTCAAGTCATAATATATGATGGTATGATGATAGATGATGGCATGTTACATAAACATATATCAGTTCTAAATAAATAAATATATATGTATATATTCATAAAACCATTTAGAACATCTATAGCTCAAAACATACATCATCACATACATTTATGTAATGGGGTGTTTCCCATATAAGTTCACCTCACTTACTCTTTCCCTTTCTGATTCATTCATACTGTCTTGTCGGAAGGGCTGGTCGCACAGTCCTGTCGAACATTAAATGCCTTCCCTGAATCTGTCTGGGATATTGAATGTCCTAAGTCATGTCTGTCCTCATGCAGACATCATGCAGACAAGGTGAACTGGTGCCATTCCTCAAACCAAGTGGTTTCACCACAATCTTGGTAGGCACTCAAAGTGTTGGTCCAAATAATCAATGTTAATTGGACGCTATCAAGAGACTGGTAGCTCTCAGGAATTTCTCCTAAGTAGTCAGTCTCCCCAATGTTTAACATCATACAGGATTAATCTAAATGTATCTCCTGTACATGAATAAGCCACACGCTCATGTAGCTTGGATAATGGATTTCTCCAAATTGTCACATACAACAGATCAGACAACCAAGTAGTGAATGAAAGAAGAAAATAGTTCTCAGTGAAATAGTAAATCTAGAAACTGGAACATTAAGTACAAAGAAAATCCACGAGTGTAAAGTTTTGGAGAATATGTAAAAACAGGAAACTACACAAGCCTTCAGACTAGCAGACAAACTAATCAGAATAATGGTTTACCTGGTTTATAGCTAGGAAATTCCATCATAATACTTCGTACAGAAGTCCAACAGAACGAAATGTTAATATTTCTCCAGTAGGTATCCTAAGAATGCTATTGTGAATTTGCATCTGAAGTCTTGCTGGCCATGCATGTAGTTTTATTCTATTCAATTCCTGGCTAGTTTCCAGGTTGGTTAATTAATATGTCCCATTTTCATTAACTCCGCCTATTTTTCCATGTAAGATGGTTTACCCAGATGGATTAAGTGCCAAATTCTTTTCACCCCTCCTCCTTTCCTGTGGACGGTAGTTTCATTTGTCAATCAAATTGACCGATGCCCTGCCACATTCCTGAAACAATGAATTGGCCTCTGCAACAGACGTTGCGTCATAACTACATACCAATCTGTGGTTAACACAAGCCTTCCCGGTTGCTGGCAGGAATGTGTCAGCCATGTGTTCCTACTTTGCCGCCCGTATTGCAGTGAGGTGTTAAGCCTCTGGTCCTAATTGCTCCTTTGTGGTGGCAATTACAGACGTTGTCCCGTCTCCCCAATGTCTGGACTTATAGATAGGTGTTAGGCCTGCATTATATTGCTGTCTTTGGATTACACGGGGTTTTCCCCTGAGTAGCACTGCCATGTATTATTTCAGACGGGTCTGGCTGACCCTCTTATCTCCCATTCTGCCGTGGCTTGTAAACTAACACTGACTGGCTCCGCGATGTCTGGTTGATCAGAACATCAAAGGGAAAATCTCTTAGATGTAGAGACCAGACATTGCTTTGATCTACCAATGTAGTAAAAATGATAGTGCGGGCTCTAAGTGACTCTGTATTTTTCTCTTACGTTTTTATCCTCTTCTGGGGAACGTTTATTCTTTTAGAGAATTTTAGAAAAATATTGTGGGCTCTGTAATTCCTTGAAAACTTGGGTAATTATGATGCTGGCGGGGCTGTCCCGTCACAGTGACGCAGGCAAGGATAAGGAGTCACTAAACAATTATATGATAATATCAATGTGTTTTGTGACGCAGGCAAGGACAGGAAGCCGTGTCTCATAGATGGAGTCCTGTACAAGGACGGGGAAAAGTTCCAGCCGGAGTGCTCACAGCTGTGTACCTGCCAGAACGGCTTCTACGGCTGTGTGAACATCTGTCCGCAGGAGCTGCACAAGCCGTCAGGTGAGTGTGTGTGTGTGTATGTGTGAGTGTGTGTGTGTGTGTGTGTGTGAACATGTGTCAGCAGGAGCTGCACAAGCCATCAGGTGTGTGTGTGTATGTGTGAGTGAGTGTGTGTGTGTGAACATCTGTGCGCAGGAGCTGCACAAGCCGTCAGGTGTGTGTGTGTGTGTGTGTGTGTGAACATGTGTCAGCAGGAGCTGCACAAGCCATCAGGTGAGTGTGTGTGTGTATGTGTGAGTGTGTGTGTGTGTATGTGTGTGTGTGTTTGTGAACATCTGTCCGCAGGAGCTGCACAAGCCATCAGGTGTGTGTGTGGTGGGTGTGTGTGGGTGAGTGTGTGTGTGTGGGTGAGTGTGTGTGTGGGTGAGTGTGTGTGTGGGTGAGTGTGTGTGAGTGAGTGTGTGAGTGTGTGTGTGCGTGTGCGAGTGTGCACGTGTGTGTGTGTGTGAACATCTGTCCGCAGGACCTGCACAAGCCATCACTAGAGTGTGAGTGTGTGTGTGTGAGTGTGTGTGTGTGCGTGTGTATGTGTGCGCGTGTGCGTGTAAGTTCTGTGTTAGTCTATTAAGTCCTGCATTAGTCTACGTAAGTCCTGCATTAGTCTATGTACGTTCGGTGTATTTATTGTATTAGCCTAAGCGTGTCCTGTGTGTGTCCTGTGTGTGTCCTCTGTGTGTCATGTATGTGTCCTGTGTGTATCCTGTGTGTCTTGTGTGTGTCCTGTGTGTGTCCTCTGTATGTCTTCTGTGTGTCATGTGTGTGTCCTCAGTGTCTTCTCTGTGTGTCATGTGTGTGTCCTCTGTGTGTTCTCTGTATGTCCTCTGTGTTTCCTCTGTGTGTCCTATGTGTGTCCTATGTATGTACTAGATGCCTCTAACGGTCATCTCTTCTCCCAGAACTGACCTGTCACGAGCCAAGACTTCGGCAGGTCAAGGACAATTGTTGCAAGGAGTGGACTTGCCAGAAGATGGAAGTCTCAGGCACTTCTGTCCTGGCAAACAGCGGGCTAGAGAGTGATAACTTGGTCCTCCACAACTCTTCCTGTAAGTACTGACCTCAGTCGCCTGTGTTTGTACACAGATCACATCCGCATTTTTTCATGTTTGTACAGGGAACACTTGTCCATATTTGTACACAGAACACTTGTTCATGTTTATACGGGGAACACTTGCTCATGTTTGTACACAGAACACTTGTCCATATTTGTACACAGAACACATTTCCATATTTGTACATAGAACACTTGTCCATGTTTGTACATAGAACACTTGTCCATGTTTGTACATAGAACACTTGTCCATGTTTGTACATAGAACACTTGTCCATGTTTGTACATAGAACACTTGTCCATGTTTGTACATAGAACACTTGTCCATGGCTGTACACAGAACACATGTCCATATTTGTACGGGGAACACTTGTCCATATTTGTATAGAGTATATTCGTGAATGTGCGTAAATAGAACTTTTGTCCACGTTTGTACATATACTATTTCCAATTTCCCTCTTTCATATTTCAAATGTTACACAGGATGCCCTGCCTGCCTGTACCCTTGCTTGCACAGACAAGCCATTCCGTCTCCATGAATGCTTGTACTGGAGTATACTCCCGCCTCTCAAAGCCGCTTGTGTAAATATGAACATGAACTCAGTTAGTTAGTTAGTTAGTCAAGGTTTCAACTTCACGGCAACGTGTCGTCCCCATTATGCTCCGTTCCTGTGCCAGTGAAAATCACACGAAATGCTCCCCACTGCCCAATGTGAAAAGTGGAACAGACAGGAGTCTCGGCAAGCCAACAGCCCTCACAGGTACACTGTGCAGAATGCCGCCGCCAGAATACCAACACAAAAGTCATCCACGAAAACCACAGTTCAACGTCGATGGAATCGGCAGTCACCAGAAAGACCTCATTGACCTGGGTTTTCATATGAACATGACCTCCTGCCTCTCCATTCCATCATCCCTTTCATGTTTGTACAGGACGTCAGGATCTGTACCTGCCCTTCAACAAGTGCACTGACAGAATCGTCTCCCTGTTTCCTTCCCTTCCACATATGTACAGACAGACAGGATCTCCCCGTCTCCTGCCCTCGTTCCACATGTAAACAGACAGGATCTCCCCGTCTCCTCCCCTCGTTCCATATGTACACAGACAGGATCTCCCCGTCTCTTTCCTTCTTTCCACATGTACACAGACAGACAGGATCTCCCCGTCTCTTTCCTTCTTTCCACATGTACACAGACAGACAGGATCTCCCCATCTCTTTCCTTCCTTCCACGTGTGCACAGACAGACAGGATCTCCCCGTCTCTATCCTTCCTTCCACGTGTGCACAGACAGACAGGATCTCCCCGCCTCTTTCCTTCCTTCCACATGTACACAGACAGACAGGATCTCCCCGTCTCTTTCCTTCCTTCCACGTGTGCACAGAAAGACAGGATCGCCCTTCTCCTATCCTTTAATATGTGCACAGACAGAATTGCCGTCTCTCCCCCCGACTCCATGTCGTACAAACAAGTACCAATCAATAATGATCAACGCATTCCCGCCAAAGAAGACCGACACCCGATTGTTATTATCGGTTTGTCTAGCTCCAGCAGCAACCTGTGCCTGGCGTGTGACGTCCCCTCCACCCGGGCACCCAGGGGAGTTCGGGTATTATGTAGCATCTGTGTTACACCTTGCCCTCCACGCAGCACCTCCACCCGCACCTTGCCCTCCTCGTCGCACCTTCACCTGAGACCCCACTTCTCGTCGCTCCAGTGACTGGGACCAGCCAATTAGCTCCCCTCAACACACCAACAGCTGAAATAAACATCACTGCAGCAGATACAAGCACCCACTCACATTAGTGGTTGTGCAGTCCGATTCACAATGTGCCGTCTCCATATTATAGAGAAGCAGTATAGTGTTCTAATAGTGTTCCAGCTATATCTTTTTTTAAATATATATTACTTTCACCCACTTATGTCCCACTTGTCTTTATCTACATCTATCCATATCAAGTATTACATTAACCCATGATGTCCCACTTATGATCGGTATCTGCCGGACTCCAAGGCGTAGGCGTTAACGACATTGTTCGTAATCCCGTATATCCACTTGGGGAAATCAGCAGCTGCGAGAATCGGCAGCGGTTCGCTCCGCGCTGGTAACTTACGGAGGTATGTGAGCCGGTCGTTCAGAAAGCAATGGCAAACTACTGAGCGTAATCTTGCCTAGTACATCAACAGTAGCTGAAAAATGCTGGTGTTGACTGCAAAGGCCTGTAAGGGATAGATAACAAAACAAGAAAACAATATATCTTGTATCTACACCTATCCTAAACAGCCGTAGACAGACTCAAATGTCTGTGGGTCAAAGATAACAACAGATGGGACAATTAACCCAGAGATAACATGCAGAATCATCCAGCCAACGTTGTCATCCCATCACATGAAGAACATCTCCTGTACCAGACATTATATTGTAACAACTTCTGTACTATATAATTATGTTACTGTAACAACTTCCGTACTAGACAATTATGTTACTGTAACAACTTCTGTACTATACAAATATGTTACTGCAACAGCTTCTGTACTAGACAATTATGTTACTGTAACAACTTCTGTACTAGACAATTATGTTAATGTGACAACTTCTGTACTATACAATTATGTTACTGTAACAACTTCTGTACTAGACAATTATGTTACTGTAACAACTTCTGTACTAGACAATTATGTTACTGTAACAACTTCCGTACTATACAATTATGTTACTGTAACAACTTCCGTACTATACAATTATGTTACTGTAACAACTCCTATACTAGACAATTATGTTACTGTAACAACTCCCGTACTAGACAATTATGTTTCTGTAACAACTTCTCTACTAGACAATTATGTTACTGTAACAATTTCCGCACTAGACAATTATGTTACAGTAACAACTTATTAGCTAGACAGGTACGTTACTGTAACAACTTCTCTACTAGACATTTATGTAACAGAAGCAACACTGCAATCAATGTATAGTTAATCCAGCTCACCTTTCTTGTATGTCGAGGCCAAAGGGTGTGTGGGATGGGGGTAGGAGGTTGAAGAATTTTCCAGAAAGGAAACGTAAAGAGAACTTTACCAGGCTTGTATTCATTGGGTCATTAACTTTTACCTGTGTGTGTTTCTCTGCTCAAGCGTGTTTTCTTTCTTTAAGTGCACTCGTTACTCGTCTGAACACTTTGTTAGTTCCTTTCCACACAGGTGTCATTATCATACTTCTCGTAATTGATCTTCTTCTTCTTCTTCTTCTTCTTCTTCTTCTTCTTCTTCTTCTTCTTCTTCTTCTTCTTCTTCTTCTTCTTCTTCTTCTTCTTCTTCTTCTTCTTCTGCTGCTGCTGCTGCTGCTGCTACTGCTGTGCTGCCAAAGCAATGTTTGCCTTTCTTCTTTTTCTGCTTCTTCTATCGTTACTGTTCTTATTGTCTCCTCTTTTTCTTTGTGTCGTTTAGCTTTTATTTACTTCATTTACTGTGGTCTTTCTCTCTCCTCTGATTCTTTCGTCATCTTGTTAGTTTTGCTGTCTTAAACATTTGTGGTGCTTTATTCCTCATATCTTTAAGTCTTGTTTCAAGTTCTGTCTGTCCGTGTTTTTTACTGCATGTGTTTTTGTTTATGTTTGTTTGTTTGTTACTTTATGTCTTTGTTTCTTTCTTCATTCATATTTCTTCTGTTTTTTCTTCATTGCTTCCTTGGTCTAATCTTCCATTTCCTGTGTTCCCTGACATCTTTTTTTCTCTCACATATCCTTTTACAGGACATTGCAGTTAACACCAGGATTTTCTGCTGCTGTTGATGTCTTGGCAATATTACGCTCAGTAGTTTGCCATTGCTTTCTGAGCGACCGGCTCATATACCCCCGTAAGTAACTAACGCGACGCGATCCGATACCGAATTTCGCGCAGCTGTATTACCAACGTGAATATGCGGGATTACGGAGAAAGTCGTTAACATTTTCGCCAGGGAGACGGCCCTGACATCTTAGTCATAGTTATTATTATGCTACCCAGTGCCGTATTCTTGTTTGCCTTCCTTACTTTCTTCAACTACTTCTTCTTAGCAACTTTTAAAAAAAATCTTTATCTTCGTCTTTGTCGTCAATGGCTTCATCTTCTTCACCATTGTCTTTGACATCTTCACATTCTGAACGATTGTCATTGTCATCTTCACCTTCGTCCTGAGACAACTGAAACAGTCATGTGAATCATCATGTGGAGATGGCGGGTTCGAATCTTGATGTACTTACGGCTGCCCATGTTTAAATTGTCTAGTAAATCCTCTATCTACTTCTTTCCTTTCCTCACAATGAGGTCCCGTCAGTACCTGTGAATGTATGTCTCTTACTCGTTATCGTTGTCATCTTCGTCCTCATCTTCATTTTCCGTGTCTTACGAGGGGAATTCACTTTAAAATCTTAAAAAAGTGTGGCAGAAATTACAATAACCATGCCATTGTCTCCTAACCTGTCAATATTGTTGTTAAGGATGTCAGGGTGTTAAGAAATAGACATCATGGTGCAGACGAACACGGTGACGTCATAGGCGAGTTTAAAGATGGCCGCCGCACTTTTGACATGCATCAAAGAAGAGCAGCGTTCTGTTATCCGTATTTTTTTAATCAGTGAAGGGGCGAATGAAGGTCCAGTATGGCTATGCATGCCTGTCAGTCCAGCAAGTGTATGAGTGGAGTAGGAAGTTTCACAACGGCGTGACTTCTGTCACAGACTGTTCATGACCGAGTCAGACACATCGAGTAGTGACACCAGAGTCGATTTGTTTACAGGAAACCAAACACTTTATCGACGCTGTAGGACTTGCATTGAACGCAGTGGTGACTGTACCGAAATATGATATATTTGTTATTTAATTTTTCATATTATATTCACCAAATTCTCGTTGACAAGTGTTCGTGGTTCTGTTTGTAAGAGGATTGTGACCTCACCCTGCTCCTACGTGTCTCTGATGAATGATGATGAACTCTTCCGCAGCTGTGCAGATGGTTATTTGTGTTTGGTTACTCTTGAGGTTCAATACGTGTTTGCCTTACACACACATTCAGAGAATGTAGAACAAAAATACTGCCTAAGTTCTTTTCCACGTTGTATCTTCAGCGACTGTACATCATCGTAACGCTCCATTAGCCACTGTAGAGCAACATAACCCTTCATAAGTTCTTTTCCACGCAGAAAACACGTGTACATTATTGTTCATTCCCCTTCACGAAAATGGAAACTCAGTGTTATGTTTGGGTCATGCACTCTTACATTACATGGTATGAGACCGGAGTGTATGTGTGTGTATTTCTCTCATATAAAACATATCATTGCCATACATCACACTGGACAAGTTCTACACAGACAGTAACAAGAGATTTGTTCAACATTACATGGTATGAGACCGGAGTGTATGTGTGTGTATTTCTCTCATATAAAACATATTATTGCCATACATCACACTGGACAAGTTCTACACAGACAGTAACAAGAGATTTGTTCAACATTACATGGTATGAGACCGGAGTGTATGTGTGTGTATTTCTCTCATATAAAACATATCATTGCCACACATCACACTGGACAAGTTCTACACAGACAGTAACAAGAGATTTGTTCAACAGTATTCAATATCATCCAATTTAGCTCATTTATCTATCTCTCTGTATTTGTCTCTCTGTCTCTGCCTGCCTGCCTGCCTGCCTGCCTGCCTGCCTGCCTGTCTGCCTGTCTGTCTGTCTGTCTGTCTGTCTGTCTGTCTGTCTGTCTGTCTTTCGGTCGGTCGGTCGGTCGTTCGGTCGTTCGGTCGATCGGTAGGTCCGTCCGTCTATCCGCCGTGTGTCTGTCTATTTATCCATCTCTCAGTCCCTCACGCTATCTATATCTCTTTCATGTCTATCTGTTTGTATGTATGTCTGACTGTCTGAGTGGATAGTAGATGCATATATATATATATATATATATATATATATATATATATATATATATATATATATATATATATATATATATATATATGTGTGTGTGTGTGTGTGTGTGTGTGTGTGTGTGTGTTTGCAAATATACACATAAATATATATGAGTGTGCATGTGTGTTGTGTGTGTGTGTGTGTGTGTGTGCGCGCGCGCGCTCCTGTCTGCCTGTTTGTCTTATATCGTTGAAATATGAATTTGTTGAATGTTTGGGGTATGTTTACATCAATAATTGTACAATGTGATATTTTTTCCCCACTGCAAATGTACCATTGACGACTGATAACTGGTGTGCAAAAGATGGGTGATTTAAAGAGCCGATTGTAAGACGGGCTTGCGTGCCAAATTTGTGACCCTTTGAAAATAAACTTCTTTCTGTCTTTCCTTTCTTCCAATTTCCTTCCTTCCTGCCTTCCTTCTTTCCATTCATCCATCCTGCCTGCCTGCCTTCCTTCCTGCCTGCCTTCCTTCCTTCTTTCCTTCCTGCCTGCCTGACTGCCTGCCTCCTTTGTGGTCGGGTTCTAGCACAGTTGACCGCCTAGATCCAGTTGTTTGGTGATTGTTTGGTAATATTTGTGTGGAGACATTCACATATTTCTTGTTGTGATATTTCTGTATAGACATTCACATTTTTCTTGTTGTTAACTGTACACTGTGAAAACCGCTGCAAGATCCAAAGAAAGACTGAATGAACATGTACTCTGAATGATGGAATGTTTTTGTCCAATCTCTGAACAGATCACACAACGACCTTATACCCTCCTCCAGAAAGTACCTCATTGGCTGAAATCTATCAGCCGTGCTACAAGAAAACAACTGATTGGACGCCATGCTCAGTGTCATGTGACGTGGGCGTGTCTATCCGGATCGTGGTTGATCCGAACACATGCAATAACTACCAAGAGCTTCAACTCTGCTACCTCCGCCCGTGTGCAAGCAACGTGGACATCGTGGTAAGTTTGTTGTCGTTATGAAACAAATGTGTTCGAACATTCCCCAGACACCACGTGACAGATATAAGCACATAGCCATGCATGTTGAAAACTGGTCTTTCCTATCTAGAATCATCTAGACTCATTTCGTAAAGCGAAAATCGCAGCTCTATCTTGGCAAGCAGACATAACACACCATAAGGGCCCCAGTTATAACTAACAGACAGATCGACAGTTGAACGGGCCTGATCGCCCACTTTTCTTAACATGTGAGTGACTAGAATGAGAGGCTGCCAAACGTGGCGGTGAAGCTTCGGGTGCCTTGTCTAAGCAAACATCGGCCGCCATGACTCTCCAATCAGAGGCTGCCAAACGTGGCGGTGAAGCTCGGGTGCCTGGTCTAAGCAAACATCGGCCGCCATGACTCTCCAATCAGAGGCTGCCAAACGTGGCGGTGAAGCTTCGGGTGCCTGGTCTATGCAAACATCGGCGGCCATGACTCTCCAATCAGAGGCTGCCAAACGTGGCGGTGAAGCTTCGGGTGCCTGGTCTATGCAAACATCGGCGGCCATGACTCTCCAATCAGAGGCTGCCAAACGTGGCGGTGAAGCTTCGGGTGCCTGGTCTAAGCAAACATCGGCGGCCATGACTCTCCAATCAGAGGCTGCCAAACGTGGCGGTGAAGCTTCGGGTGCCTGGTCTATGCAAACATCGGCGGCCATGACTCTCCAATCAGAGGCTGCCAAAACGTGGCGGTGAAGCTTCGGGTGCCTGGTCTATGCAACATCGGCGGCCATGACTCTCCAATCAGAGGCTGCCAAACGTGGCGGTGAAGCTTCGGGTGCCTGGTCTAAGCAAACATCGGCCGCCATGACTCTCCAATCAGAGGCTGCCAAACGTGGCGGTGAAGCTCGGGTGCCTGGTCTAAGCAAACATCGGCCGCCATGACTCTCCAATCAGAGGCTGCCAAACGTGGCGGTTAAGCTTCGGGTGCCTGGTCTAAGCAAACATCGGCGGCCATGACTCTCCAATCAGAGGCTGCCAAACGTGGCGGTGAAGCTTCGGGTGCCTGGTCTAAGCAAACATCGGCCGCCATGACTCTCCAATCAGAGGCTGCCAAACGTGGCGGTGAAGCTCGGGTGCCTGGTCTAAGCAAACATCGGCGGCCATGACTCTCCAATCAGAGGCTGCCAAACGTGGCGGTGAAGCTTCGGGTGCCTGGTCTAAGCAAACATCGGCCGCCATGACTCTCCAATCAGAGGCTGCCAAACGTGGCGGTGAAGCTTCGGGTGCCTGGTCTAAGCAAACATCGGCCGCCATGACTCTCCAACAGAGGCTGCCAAACGTGGCGGTGAAGCTCGGGTGCCGGGTCTAAGCAAACATGGGCGGCCAGGGACTCTCCAATCAGAGGCTGCCAAACGTGGCGGTGAAGCTCGGGTGCCTGTCTAAGCAAACATCGGCGGCCATGACTCTCCAATCAGAGGCTGCCAAACGTGGCGGTGAAGCTTCGGGTGCCTTCTAACATGGATGACTAATAGAGGCTGCAAAGTGGCGGTGAAGCTTCGGGTGCCTGGTCTAAGCAAACATCGGCGCCATGACTCTCCAATCAGAGGCTGCCAAACGTGGCGGTGAAGCTTCGGGTGCCTGGTCTAAGCATAGATCGGCGGCCATGACTATCCACTATTCCCTGCACTTGATATTTATTTTCGCGGTCGCTCACTTTGAACTCAAGCGTAGTCTATACTTGTGCTAGTACTTCTAGTGCACTAGACCTAATCTTATGTGTGTGAGTTCAATTTCTTTACTACCAGTGTCCTTCGCCATCAGGCGAACTAACTCCGACTTCTGAGGTACTTGTAATTTACGTCCGCAAGTCAAGGACTAGAACTCAGCATTTTTGTCCAACTGATCGGTATAGGGGGGTGAACCCGCGACCTCGGCATCAGCGCACCGGAAATTTAACACCAAGCGTTCATATTCATTCTGCCACGCTGACCTCTTGACATGTTCATGAAGTTGTTGTTGCTGGTATTATATTCTGATTGGTCATTTATTCCAGATTTAAACTTCTCTCTCCGCCTTTCTCTGCCTCTCTTGGCCAATATTTCCCAGACAAGACTAGCTTCTCTGTCATATCTCCTCTTGTGATCAGACGCGCATCTTGGAGGTCTTGTCCGTAGACTTGTCATCAGGGATGACGTAATACTGCCAGCACTGCATGCCTCGACTTTTGTTGCCTTCTCCTTGCACGATGATGTTTGTCCATCAAGAATGATGATGACCATTCATTTCATCCAGTGGGGTTAAAAGTATGGAGCCGTGAGTTTTAAGATGGCTGATAAGGCCTATTTTGGCTCGAAATGTTCTTTGACAATGTGGGCACAGAATACTTGACGTTCCAGGAGGGGGACCTCTTGCAGTAGTTTTTCTGTCCTGCCTTTTCTTCACAGCTCTTGCAGTCCTGGTTGCCTCACAAGTGACTGCACCCTTGCGTAATGAGGCACGCCACGAATTTCGATCTTTGACAGCAGTCTCCCAGGTGTCAGGATGAATTCCAAAATCTTTCAGTGAGATTTTCAGAGTGTCTTTAAAGCGTTTCCTCTTTCCGCCTTGGGAGCGTCTACCGCAACGCAGCTCAACGTAAAAAATTCGTTTAGGGCGCCTGTGATCTGGCATGCGAGTCAAGTGACCAGCCCAGCGAATCTGGTTCTTCATCAGTAGAGTGTGGATACTAGGCATGGATGCTCTTTCTGGGACTTCAGTGTCTGGGATCTTGTCTTGCCATTTAATCTTCAGTAGCTTCCCAAGGCAGACTGTGTGGAAGTGGTTTAACTTCCCAGCGTGTCGCTGATAAACAGTCCAGGTTTCACAAGCATTTAGCAGTATGGATAATACAACTGTTTTGTATGCTTTCAGCTTTGTTTGCAGGCGTATTTTCTCAATTTCTTACAAATTTTGCGAGAATGCTCACGACAATCGTCAGTGTCTCAACATGTGTATAGTGTGGGAGTTTGTTCTTATTAGTTTCAGTGATCATGTGAGGCATCATCTATGTGTCTAGATATGAGGATGTGTGTGTGAGTGTGTATGTGAGGCATGTGTGTGTGTGTGTGGGGTGTGGGGAATGTATGTGTGGAGGGGTTGTGTGTGGGGAATGTGTGTGGGTTGATGACGTGATGTGTGGATGGGTGAAGGGATGTGTGGTCGGTGGGGGATGTATCTGTGTGAGGGATGTGTGTGTGGGTGGGGATATTTGGGAGGATGGTTGGAAGTATGTGGGTGTTGGTTGGTTGGGGGTGTGGGTAGGGAATGTGTATTTGGGTGGGTGAATGGGTGTGAGGGAGATGTATGTGTGTTGGGGATGGGTATGGGGGATTGGTGTGGGGGATGTGTTTGGGGGTGTGTCTGTGAATGGGATATGTCTGTGTGGGTCTGAGTGTGTGAGTGTGGATGGGGTAAATGTTAGTGGGTGGAGGATATATGTGTGGGTGGCTAGGATGTTTGTAGGTGGGGGATGTGTGGGTGGTGGGGAGATGTGTGTGTGGGTGAGAGATGTGTGTGCGGGGATGTGTATGGGGAATGTATGTGGAGGGATGTGTGTGTGGGGGAATGCGTTCATGGGTGTTGTGTTGTGTGGGAGGGGAGATGTGTGAGGGATGGGGAATGTGTGTTTGGCTGGGTGGTTGGGGTGTGTGTGGATGGGAGGGTAGATGAGAGATGCATGTGTTGATGGATGGGTGGGTGATGTGTGGGTGGGTGATGTGTGGGTGTGAGTGGTTGATGGATGAGTACGTGAGTGGGTGGATGTGTGTGAGAGATGAGTGTATGGGTGGGGGAAGTGTGTGTGGGTGGGAAGGCAGATGTGTGAGGGTGAGATATATGTGGGTGGTGGGGTGTGTGTGAGTGGTTGGTGTGTGTTTTTGGATGAGGAATGTGTTGATGGTTGAGATAATGTATGGGAGGGGTAGATGTGTGTATGTGTGTGTGAGTGTATGGGTGGTGATATGTGTAGTTAAGTGATTGTGATTGGGGATTGGAGATCGGGGGGTGGGGGGTGGCGAGTGGGTTGGTGGAGGATGTGTGTGTAAGTTTGGGGTGGGACGGGATATGTGTGTTTGTGGTCGCGGGATGTGTGGGTGGGGATATTGTGTGGGTGGGTGATATGTGTGTAAATGGGGGATGTGTGGGTGGGTGCGGGTTTTGTAAGTGGATAAGTGCAGGATATGTGAGTTGGCAGGAATATATGTGTTTGGGTGTTGGATATGTGGTTGAGGGATGTGTGTTTGGCTGAGTGGTTGGGGGTGTGTGGGTGGGTGGTGGAGGATATGTGGGTGGGTGAGTCTTGGTAGATTATGGGATAGGTGGAGGATGTGTGCGTGTGGTTGGGGAGATGTGTGAAGGTGGGGGGATGTGTGGGTGGGTATGGATGGATGGTTTCATCATGTGTGCCTGGATTTTTGTGTGGGTGGGTGGGGGATGTGTGTGGGGGATGTGTGGTGGGTGGGAGATGTGTGTGTGTGTGGGGAGATGGTGCATGTGGGGGTGCCTGTGGGATGTGTGGATGGATGGGGTCATATATGTGCCTGTGGGTATGTGTGTGGCTGGGTGGTGGATGTGTGTGGGGGGGGGGGGACACAAGGATGGATAGGGGATATGTGGGTGGGGGATTTGTCTCATAACATGGTAACATGCATTTTTTATGCTTAGAACATTCATTTGACAATGTTTTTTTTTTCCCTATGTGAATGCACTATGCACTGATGAACGAAAGATGAGTGATTGGAATGGCCGAATGTAAGGCGGGCCTGCGTGCCCAATTTGTTACCCTTCGAAAATAAAGTTCGTTCGTTCGTTCTATCCCAAACATCCATGTACAGTCTGCGAAAGACCGCGCGTGCCTTGGAGATTCTTGCATTCACTTTGTCATCAACTGTGGCAACTTGTTCGTGCACGATACACTCGCTTTATTGTCAAACACCACATCTCCACTGCCACAGTTTTTTCACCGTGTCATTACTCATTGTCTATCATTGGCATCCACACAGTAGAACAGGGCATACACATTCTGTCAACACCCGGGTTGTTGTACATGTTGTGGTGAAGCCTGGATAAGTCTGGATATGGAGGATGGATGGCAAGTGTGCAGTCTGTCTAGCTTCTAGGGAAGGACATGGTTGGGTCTTAGCACGGGTTGTCCTGTTGACCCGCCGTCTGGTCACATCAATTATGACTACCACACTTTGTTGTGCGCTATGTGACTCGGACGGGCCAATGGGAACCTTACACGCGGACATACATGTTCCGGCGTCTGCTTCTCTCCACAGAGAGTGCACGCTGCCTGGACGGACCTCTCCACGTGATCAGATGTGGCGGCTGATGTCAGGACGTAGTAAAGCCATCTGACAGTGACACCGTAGCCAGGGAGCCGTGTATGATTTGTGGTACCATGTCAAGGACATTTGGAAAGGCCATTCTCATGAACCCATTGTCATGAGTCCTGGGACTCTTGTACAAGTCCATGGTTCAGGAGATTCGCATTATGTCTAGTGTATAGGTGGGTCAGAGATTCATATTAGGTCTAGGGTATACATGGGTCTGAGATCCACAATGGGTCTAGGGTATACGTGGGTCAGAGATCCACACTGGGTCCAGGGCAAACGTGGGTCAGAGATCCACACTGGGTCCAGGGCAAACGTGGGCCAGAGATCCACACTGGGTCCAGGGCAAACGTGGGTCAGTTATAAAGACATGCCTTCTCTGTAAGACCGTCGCTGGGTCTACCTACTGCCGGAGCCTGCGAGAGTATGTGTGTGAAAGAGGGGCAATAAGCGAGGTACATCTGATGGCAGGAGAACTCTGCTTATTTCCCTTTATATAGCCTATACTGTTGTATGAATGTGGCACATGGACAATAGCAGACCGGCCAAGAAACATTTCATATCTAATGGCAAGGGATATGTGGTTTATGAGGAACATGCAAAGAAAACCATTTATTGACAGAAAAATAAATGAGACAGGCTTTCAAGAAACAGATGTCAACCGTAAACTGACTAGAGAATGTAAACTTAGACATTCGATGTTTGTGGACACTTCAGGAGGAGAAGTCAATTATAAAACAGAGTTTCATGTGACGAAACAGATATGAGAAAAATAGCAATAAGAAATCAAATAGTTTAATACCTAAACGGTTTGGTCACGTGCGTTTATAAGGACAAGATGACAGGCCCGTTTCTAGACTGATGATCGTGTGAGATGGTTAACCATGATCACCCATGCTTACCGACATGGCACATGATGATGTTTAGGATAATGCAAGGGGGAGGCGTTAACGGCAGAATTGATGTTCTGTCCCCGAGAGCACAGTGAATGATGCCACAGAGGTTGCCAAATGAATGCTAGTAACACTGGCTATGTGATACCGCTTGTGGCAGGGGCGAGCATCATTGCACACGGGGACAACATAGATGCATGCTTAACCATTGCGCTGCAGACACAAACATGTCCTACACTCCAACAGTCAGCATTCCTACCCTTTGAAATCTGTTGCGAGAGGTAGATCAGATGTGGCTGTGTCCTGAAGTTCAATGATGCCCATCCTAGTTCATCAATGAATCCATACTTGTGTATCATCATGTCCATGGACACTGAATGGATGATTTGTCATGGGTTTCCCCGCAATGTTCTATACATTTCAGAACCAGGAGAAGTGTACCCCGACCAGCCCCAGGAGCAGCCGCCGCGTGCACATCAGGTATCAGGACTGTCTGTCGGTCAAGGACTACAGCCTCAAGTTCTGCACCACCTGCAAGCCTGGCAAGTGTTGCTACCCGCGCCGCACCCGGACACGGGCCATGGAGTTCCAGGTGAGGCTTGCTGATAGTCTCATGGTGTCAGTTGTCCGCCTCGTGTAGCCAGATGTCAGTCTCGTGGTGTCAGTTGTCAGTCTCGTGGTGTCAGTTGTCAGTCTTGTGGTGTCAGTTGTCCGCCTCGTGTAGCCAGTTGTCAGTCTTGTGGTGTCAGTTGTCAGTCTCGTGTAGCCAGATGTCAGTCTCGTGGTGTCAGTTGTCAGTCTCGTGGTGTCAGTTGTCAGTCTTGTGGTGTCAGTTGTCCGCCTCGTGTAGCCAGTTGTCAGTCTTGTGGTGTCAGTTGTCAGTATTTATTACAGCCTCAAATATTGTTTACATAATTTGTTACAGCTTCAGATATTTGTTCTACTTTATCCCAGTATGTATTCCAGCCTCAATTATTTGTTCTTTTTATTCCAGTATTTGTTACAACTTCAAATAGTTTGTTCTACTTAATTCCAATATTTTTTCCAGTATATGTTCCAGCCACAAATATTTGTTCTACTCTATTGCAGTGTTCCGATGGGAAGAGAGAACTCTACAACTACATGTGGATCAAGAGATGTCGCTGTGACATCAGCTGCAACCCCCGTCACAGATCATTAAGTCGACCAGGTGGCGGCCGCGGGAGGCGCAGAAAAGGCAGAAGGAAAAAGAATCGCCGAGGAAGGAGGAGGCACCGTGTGTAGTCGTACATGCAGCAGTTCAGTCATCACATCTCCCTGCAGTCAGTGCACATCATGAAAGTTTCTCTATAGCTGACTCAATTGTGTCATGTCAGATGGAAAGCTGGAACAGAGCGGTAAGAAGTGGTGTCCAGACCAGATGCTAGCGGTGTTGTTGGGTGTGGTATGTCAGCGTCCACCGGAGGTCAGTCTGAACACCAGGCCATGGACACAGCCTGGATCAGGTTGTCCAGCGAAAACACTCTGGCAAACACGGCCATGGGAGGTAACTCTGAAATCTGATACGATAAACAAAGAATGCCCGCGACGTGACAATCTTAACGGGTAACTCATCGAGTCTGAGTCTATTTAAAGACTGATCTTATCACCTGGTGAGAAATCCAGCTTCTGTATTCTGTAACAATGGCATAAGAATCAAAGGGTACAGTTTGTGGATGTTACAGAATAAGATTTGTGGATACGGATACGTGTGTATTCATGGATGTGCTGGAGTACTGTTGTAAGACGTGACTCAGTCTTTTCTCGCACCATATATATTTTGCAGATAATGAGTTAATTACATTGTACATTTCACAGTTTGTAAACATCTGTAGTATCTTAGTGTACAAAGAGCTAAGTTTTGACCACTGTTATTATGTAAATAAGTAAAATGTAACAACTATCAGTAGACAACTTATTTGGTGGATTCAGAGTTAAGAAAACGCGTGAAGTAGGCACTTGATGTGAGAGATGGTGAAACATGACCACTCACGCGTGTCGGCATGTCACGTGATGATTATGTGGTACTTGCGTAAACTGTCGTTGTGGGTGAGAAGTGACAGTTGCGTAAAATGTTGTGGGTGAGAAGTGACAGTTGCGTAAACTGTCGTTGTGGGTGAGAAGTGACAGTGTTCAGACTGTGCTTGCAATAATACTTTGAGAACAATGTGTTGAGACACGTGAGCTTATGTAAAGCGTTACATTGACGAACCAATATC
Source organism: Cepaea nemoralis (assembly GCA_014155875.1). Taxonomy (NCBI): domain Eukaryota; kingdom Metazoa; phylum Mollusca; class Gastropoda; order Stylommatophora; family Helicidae; genus Cepaea; species Cepaea nemoralis. The sequence continues at coordinate 1,410,033 of JACEFZ010015241.1, forward strand.
ACTTGAAAAACTTTGTATAAAGCGTTACATTGACGAAGCAATAACACATGAATAGCTGTTTATGTAAAGTGTTTCGATGGCCGAGAAGTTCAACAAACATCAAGTCAACACGCGCAGATCCGCATGTTTAAGAACGCGTGTTCTCAAACATCCGGTGTGCTGATGCTGAGGTAAGCGGTTCAACCCCTACACCGGACAGTTGGACCAAAATGTTGACCTGTCGTCCTTGATTTTGGGACGTAAATTAAAAGTACCTCTGAAGCCGGAGTGGGTTCGCCTGATGGCGAGGGACACTGTTAATAGGGAAAGCTAGCCCACACACAAAATTCAGTCCATCACTACTATAAATAGTCTGTATGGACTACGCTTGAGTTCAAGGCGAGCGGGAGCAAGAAACAAAAATTCAACAGGCGTGTGCAGTATCTTGATTGTGCAGTATCTTGATTGTGCAGTATCTTGATTGTGCAGTATCTTGATTGTGATGTACCTTGATTGTGCTGTACCTTGATTGTGATGTACCTTGATTGTGCAGTACCTTAATTGTGCAGTATCTTGATTGTGCAGTATCTTGATTGTGCAGTATCTTGATTGCCGAAATGTGCAAACTGAGACTTGTAAAGTGTCCCGCAGGACGTGAATACAGTATTACGTTTAAGAGAGTTTGTGAATACTTTAAATATTGTGTAAATTGTTGAGTAAAGGGATGACAAACCAAGTTGTAAATGGTCTTAATGTTTGCCTCAAGTGTCTTTCTGGCAAAGCGACTACACAGCTCCACGTAAACAGACTGTGTCAAATGCCTCGGCGACCGAGGACATGTGAAGAGCTAAAACTGTGTCAGATGTATGAAGAGGGTTTATCGTAGAACTCACGGCTCCATACTTTCAACCCCACTGGATGAAATGAATGGTCATCATCATTCTTGATGGACAAACAACACAACAATATGTAAAGTGATGACAATGTCTAGTGTGAAGATATTACAGTATAAATGAACAATTGTGTATACCGGTGTAAACTATTGTATTATTTTGTGTAGAGAATGATTTACATTTATACAACTCGATACTTGATGGACCAGTGACAAGAATATAAGGTATAGTTGTGTAAATATATTCTTGTGGGAAGACATGATGTATCCCAGATATGGTCTTTGTCTTGCGTGAAGAAATGGAGTCTCTGAGATATTCTCTTCGTCTTGTGTGAAGAAGTGAAAACCTTTCTTAGCTATTCTTTGTCTTGTGTGAAGAAATGACATGTCTCAGATATTCTCTGTGTCTTGTGTGAAGAAATGACATGTCTCAGATATTCTCTGTGTCTTGTGTGAAGAAATGACATGCCTCAGATAATCTCTGTGTCTTGTGTGAACAAATGACATGTCTCAGATATTCTGTGTGTCTTGTGTGAAGAAATGACATGTCTCAGATATTCTGTGTGTCTTGTGTGAAGAAATGACATACCTCAGATAATATCTGTGTCTTGTGTGAAGAAATGACATGTCTCAGATATTCTGTGTGTCTTGTGTGAAGAAATGACATGTCTCAGATATTCTCTGTGTCTTGTGTGAAGAAATGACATGCCTCAGATAACCTCTGTGTCTTGTGTGAACAAATGACATATCTCAGATATTCTGTGTGTCTTGTGTGAAGAAATGACATGTCTCAGATAATCTCTGTGTCTTGTGTGAAGAAATGACATGTCTCAGATATTCTCTGTGTCTTGTGTGAAGAAATGACATGTCTCAGATAACCTCTGTGTCTTGTGTGAAGAAATGACATGCCTCAGATAACCTCTGTGTCTTGTGTGAACAAATGACATATCTCAGATATTCTGTGTGTCTTGTGTGAAGAAATGACATGCCTCAGATATTCTCTGTGTCTTGTGTGAACAAATGACATATCTCAGATATTATGTGTGTCTTGTGTGAAGAAATGACATGTCTCAGATATTCTCTGTGTCTTGTGTGAAGAAATGACATGTCTCAGATATTCTCTGTGTCTTGTGTGAAGAAATGACATGTCTCAGATATTCTCTGTGTCTTGTGTGAAGAAATGACATGTCTCAGATATTCTCTGTGTCTTGTGTGAAGAAATGACATGTCTCAGATATTCTCTGTGTCTTGTGTGAAGAAATGACATGTCTCAGATATTCTCTGTGTCTTGTGTGAAGAAATGACATGTCTCAGATATTCTCTGTGTCTTGTGTGAAGAAATGACATGCCTCAGATAATCTCTGTGTCTTGTGTGAACAAATGACATGTCTCAGATATTCTGTGTGTCTTGTGTGAAGAAATGACATGTCTCAGATATTCTGTGTGTCTTGTGTGAAGAAATGACATACCTCAGATAATATCTGTGTCTTGTGTGAAGAAATGACATGTCTCAGATATTCTGTGTGTCTTGTGTGAAGAAATGACATGTCTCAGATATTCTGTGTGTCTTGTGTGAAGAAATGACATGCCTCAGATAACCTCTGTGTCTTGTGTGAACAAATGACATATCTCAGATATTCTGTGTGTCTTGTGTGAAGAAATGACATGCCTCAGATAATCTCTGTCTTGTGTGAACAAATGACATGTCTCAGATATTCTGTGTGTCTTGTGTGAAGAAATGACATGTCTCAGATATTCTGTGTGTCTTGTGTGAAGAAATGACATACCTCAGATAATATCTGTGTCTTGTGTGAAGAAATGACATGTCTCAGATATTCTCTGTGTCTTGTGTGAAGAAATGACATGCCTCAGATAACCTCTGTGTCTTGTGTGAACAAATGACATATCTCAGATATTCTGTGTGTCTTGTGTGAAGAAATGACATGTCTCAGATAATCTCTGTGTCTTGTGTGAAGAAATGACATGTCTCAGATATTCTCTGTGTCTTGTGTGAAGAAATGACATGTCTCAGATAACCTCTGTGTCTTGTGTGAAGAAATGACATGCCTCAGATAACCTCTGTGTCTTGTGTGAACAAATGACATATCTCAGATATTCTGTGTGTCTTGTGTGAAGAAATGACATGCCTCAGATATTCTCTGTGTCTTGTGTGAACAAATGACATATCTCAGATATTATGTGTGTCTTGTGTGAAGAAATGACATGTCTCAGATATTCTCTGTGTCTTGTGTGAAGAAATGACATGTCTCAGATATTCTCTGTGTCTTGTGTGAAGAAATGACATGTCTCAGATATTCTCTGTGTCTTGTGTGAAGAAATGACATGTCTCAGATATTCTCTGTGTCTTGTGTGAAGAAATGACATGTCTCAGATATTCTCTGTGTCTTGTGTGAAGAAATGACATGTCTCAGATATTCTCTGTGTCTTGTGTGAAGAAATGACATGTCTCAGATATTCTCTGTGTCTTGTGTGAAGAAATGACATGCCTCAGATAATCTCTGTGTCTTGTGTCAAGAAATGACATGTCTCAGATATTCTGTGTGTCTTGTGTGAAGAAATGACATGTCTCAGATATTCTCTGTGTCTTGTGTGAAGAAATGACATGCCTCAGATAACCTCTGTGTCTTGTGTGAACAAAGGACATATCTCAGATATTCTGTGTGTCTTGTGTGAAGAAACGACATGTCTCAGATAATCTCTGTGTCTTGTGTGAAGAAATGACATGTCTCAGATATTCTGTGTGTCTTGTGTGAAGAAATGACATGTCTCAGATATTCTTGTGTCTTGTGTGAACAAATGACATCTCAGATAATCTTGTGTCTTGTGTGAACAAAGACATTCTCAGATATCTTGTGTCTTGTGTGAAGAAACGACATGTCTCAGATAATCTCTGTGTCTTGTGTGAAGAAATGACATGTCTCAGATATTCTGTGTGTCTTGTGTGAAGAAATGACATGTCTCAGATATTCTGTGTGTCTTGTGTGAAGAAATGACATACCTCAGATAATATCTGTGTCTTGTGTGAAGAAATGACATGTCTCAGATATTCTGTGTGTGTTGTGTGAAGAAATGACATGCCTCAGATAACCTCTGTGTCTTGTGTGAAGAAATGACATATCTCAGATATTCTGTGTGTCTTGTTGTGAAGAAATGACATGTCTCAGATATTCTCTGTGTCTTGTGTGAAGAAATGACATGTCTCAGATATTCTCTGTGTCTTGTGTGAAGAAACGACATGTGTCAGATAATCTCTGTGTCTTGTGTGAAGAAATGACATGTCTCAGATATTCTGTGTGTCTTGTGTGAAGAAATGACATGTCTCAGATATTCTCTGTGTCTTGTGTGAAGAAACGACATGTCTCAGATAATCTCTGTGTCTTGTGTGAAGAAATTACATATCTCAGATATTCTCTGTGTCTTGTGTGAAGAAATGACATGTCTCAGATAATCTCTGTGTCTTGTGTGAAGAAATGACATGTCTCAGATAATCTCTGTGTCTTGTGTGAAGAAATGACATGTCTCAGATATTCTCTTCGTCTTGTGTGAAGAAATGACATGTCTCAGATATTCTCTTCGTCTTGTGTGAAGAAATGACATGTCTCAGATATTCTCTGTGTCTTGTGTGAAGAAATGACATGTCTCAGATATTCTCTGTCTTATGTGAAGAAATGACATGTCTCATATATTCTCCGTGTCTTGTGTGAAGAAACGAAAACATCTTTCATATATTCTCTTTGTCTTGTGTACATCAGAGAGTATACAAACTACAAACCCACAAAGCACTTTGGTTCTGAGAGTGTGAGTATTAACAAAACACATTGAACCACAGAGCATCATCATCATCCAGTGCCGTGTCGTGTCTAGAACATCTTTCCCATAGCAATCCATGGAAAGATATAGCTATCACAAGTCACATGTCCTACTTCTGTGGCATTCGTGACTAAATTATCCTTCAAATCCCGAATCCATCTACCTTGTAACCCCCGTGTTCTTCGCTTCCACAGTGCACCTTCCTCCACTATGATCTATTTCAGATAGTCATGTCTTTTTGCCCACATATATTTTATTTTCATCCATGTTATTTATCTTAATAACCAATCTTTTATAACACTTAGTTCTTTCTGGATTGATCTGTATTTTCTTATTTTTGTCCAAGGAATGTTTAATAATTCCCTGTACAAATAGTCAACAACACAAAATTGTAAGCTGGTCGATTGCTACATGCTGAAGGAGATATTGAGGAGATCCGAGCAATTGTGGGTTGAACAGTTCGGTGGGCAGTGAGGACAGCCTGTCGACTAACCATCTCACTGTACTGGATTATATGGCTAAAGTTGACATAACACGCTGAATAAGAAAGCTGGGGCGGGGGGAGGGGGTTGTATAATTCTACACTCACTGTGAAAACGTGTAAACAGAAGAGCCGTTGACACTTGCTTCACAACAACCATGACATTGTGTGTAGTCTTCAGTTACACTTGTGTGTTTGGCCAGATTGCGTGGCCTGCTGTGTACGGAGTGCTGACGTGTTATGGATGATTTCCGGGTGTCTGCATAAAGTGATAAATCCTAGAATCAGAACTGTAGACTGTCGACGACCGCCACATTATCATTGTACAATGGAAGGGAAACAACTACACATTTCTGCTTAGTATATTTATTTTTCTTTGTGCTCTCCCTTGTGATGATTACAGATCTATTAGCTTAATGAGTCCTATAACTAATATACTACTCAAGATCATACAAGGAAATTCAAAATACAATAGATGAGGAAGTAACTGAAGACCAATTTGGGTTCGGCAAAAACAGCGGCACCAGAGAAGCAATAATCTGTTTGAGGATGTTAACTGAAAAATATATAGAGGTTCAAGAACACATATATGTTTGTTTCATAGACTACAAGCAAGCTTTTGATAGAGTACAACATGAACGACTAATTACGTGCCTCCAAGATATAGGAGTAGACGGAAAGGACATTAGACTTATTAGTAACTTGTACTGGGAACAAGTGGCGTCTGTTAGATGTGGTAATAACTATTCGTCGCCCATAGAGATAAAACGAAGGGTACGGCAGGGATGTGTACTGTCCCCAAGCCTCTTCAACTTATACACATAAATAATGTTTAAACAAGTCGAACTGCCTAGATTTAACATTAATGGGAGAATCGTAAACAATATTAGGTGTGCTGATGATACTGTATTACTAGCAGAAAGCGAGCAAGTTACAAAAACTAGTGGAACAAGTAAACGGGCATAGTGTGGCTTAGATATTAACATTAAAAAAAAAAAAACTATGATAATTGGCAGTGGAAAGGAAAAGTCATCAATGAACATCATCGTAAATGGGCAGATACAAGAACAAGTAACAAGTTTCTCTTATCTTGGACATGCAATAATAGATGATGGCAGAAGAGAAACAGAAATAAAAAAAAGAGAATATGAATGGCGAAAAAATTCTTTCAACGGCATGAAATCAGTATTAACATCTAGAGAGATTAATAACGCATTAAAAATGAGAATTGTCAAATGCTACGTATATTCAACGCTACTGTATGACGCGGAATCCTGGACATTGAACAAGCAACTAGAAAGTCGCATAGAAGCCCTGGAGATGTGGATATACAGACAAATAGGTCGTATTTCATGGAAACAAAAACAATCAAATGCAGGTTCTAGAAAAACTGGGAATGAAGAGAGATTTTAAAAGAAATTTTAAAAAAGAGGCAAGGTAAATATTTTGCCCATGTCTAAAGACCTAACACTCTTATAAAAACCATACTTGAGGGTAATGCTGAAGACAAGCGAGCAAGAGGTAGACAACGATACAAGTCGGAAGATAATATCAAGAAATGCGCGAACATCAGCCTGACAGAATGTTCATTCAGGGCGAGAGGCAGACAGTGTTAGAGATCTATTGCAGCCAACCTTCATTGTGGAGAGGACACCTGATTGATTGATGTGTGAGATAGTTTAGGATATGAGAAAATGATTGCTGTGGTTTGTGTTAACACGTTAGATGCGTGTCCTTTACAGCACGACGTGCCAGTCAAACCCTTGTGATAGTCCATCAAATCAATATAAAAAGTGGCGAGTTGATATCAATCTTTGCTCTATTGTTATGTATAATGTGCTTAGTCAGTGCACAATCTACTTGATTGGAGTCTGCCAGTTCTTGCCTAAGTGGTTTGTGAATGGTATCTCTAATCCTGCTCAATATTTCCCAGGAAACTGGCAGTAGCATTACAACTCTATCCTCTTTCTATGGCAGCTTCATGCACTATTATTCTCTCCAATCTACTGGTGTTTCTTTATTCTCACACATTTTGCTGAATAATTGAAGCAGTAATTCAACTGAATTGTTTACTATGGCTTTAATGGCATATGCTGGGCTACCATATGGATCAGACACGTTCCCATCCTTCAAGAGTGAAATAGCTTTTTTTTACATCCTTTTTAAATGGCACTTCACGGTTAATATCCAGCGCCCTTCTGCGGGTTGGATATCATTCGGGTGTGGAAAGGGGGGGGGGGATGTGTTTGGAGTGGGCGCTAGGGACGTCTATTCAGAAGTCCCCAAATGTATTTAAAGCATCCGCTCTTTTGATCTGTAATGTTCACAAGAACTTCCCCATGACAATTGTTGGTCAGTCCACGTGCTCGATTGTGTTGTTGTTGCTTGTCCATCAAGAATGATGATGACCATTCATTTCATCCAGTGGGGTTGAAAGTATGGAGCCGTGAGTTCTAAGATGGCTGATAAGGCCTATTTTGGCTCTCGAAATGTTCTTTGGCAATGTGGACAAAGAATGCTTGACGTTTCTGGAGGAGGATTTCCTGCAGTGGTTTTTCTGTTCTGTCTTTTCTTGACAACTTTTGCAGTCCTGGTTGCCTCACAAGTGACTGCACCCTTGCGTAATGATGTACGCCACGAATTTCGGTCTCTGGCTGCATTCTCCCAGGTGTCATGATGAATTCCAAAAGCTTTTAGTGAGATTTTCAGAGTTTCTTTAAAGCATTTCCTCTGGCCGCCTTGGGAGCGTTTACCACAACGCAAATCGCCGTAAAAAATTCGTTTAGTGAGCCTGTGATCTGGCATGCGAGTCAAGTGACCAGCCCAGCGAATCTGATTCTTCATTAGTAGAGTGTGGATACTGGGCATGGACGCTCTTTCTAGGACTTCAGTGTCTGGGATCTTGTCTTGCCATTTAATCTTCAGTAACTTCCTAAGGCAGACTGTGTGGAAGTGGTTTAATTTCCTAGCGTGTCGCTGATAAACAGTCCAGGTTTCACAAGCATATAGCAGTGTGGATAATACAACTGCTTTGTAGACTTTCAGCTTTGTTTGCAGGCTTATTCCATTTCTGTCCCATACATTCTTGTACAGTCTGCCAAAGGCCGCGCTGGCCTTGGAGATTCTTGCATTCACTTCGTCATCAATTGTGGTAGCTTGTGACACAATGCTGCCAAGATAGGTGAATTTGTCCACAATACTTAGTCTATGACCATTCACTTTGATATTCGGCACAGTGTGATTATTCCCTGGAGCTGGCTGGTACATAACTACAGTCTTATCCAAGTTGATATTGAGCCCAAAGTTGGCACAGGCATGTGAGAAAGCTGAAACATTATGTTGCATGTCCGCCTCTGAGTTGGCGTATAGAGCGCAATCATCAGCAAACAGGAGCTCTCTGACGGTGTCGCTGTTAATTTTGGTTTTAGCTTTCAGCCTTCTGAGATTGAATAACTTTCCATCCATGCGGTAGTTGATGTCTATTCCAATGTCGTTGTTCTCGAAGGCATTCATCAACATAGCTGAAAACATGAGGCTGAACAGTGTTGGTGCCAGGACACATCCTTGCTTCACTCCATTGGTGACAGGAAAGGGCTCAGACAGTTCACCATTTTCCTGTACTCTTGCCTGCATACCATCATGAAATAGCCGCACTATTTGGCCAAACTTTCGTGGACAGCCATATTTTGCCATAATCTTCCACAGTCCTTCTCTGCTGACTGTATTAAAAACCTTGGTAAGGTCAATGAAAGTGGAGAACATTTCGCAGTTCTGTTCCTGACATTTCTCTTGCAGCTGCCTTGCAGCGAAAATCATGTCAACAGTTCCACGTTCTTTTCTGAGGCCACATTGACTCTCAGGAAGAAGAACTTGATGGAGATGGGCCGCGAGGCGATTGAGAAGAATTCTGGTTTGTTTCGATTGTATTCTTGTGTCGTCATTTCCTGGGAGCCGGAAATAGGTGCATCCCCTATGTCTGCGCGAGGTCAAGGTTAGGGGTTACTCTTGCATCTCATGATAACTGGGTTGTAGGTGTAATTTTTTTAAATAACTGGTTTGTTTGTGGCATTTTAAATAAATGGTTTGGTTAGGGGATATTTGTAAATATCTGGGTTGTTTGTGGGATAATTTTTGTTAAATAACTGGATTGTTTATGACTTTTTTGGTTAAAATAACTGGGTTGTTTGCAGTTTTATTTATTTATTTGTTTATTTATTTTTTAAATTTAAATAACTGCATTGTTTTTGGGATTTGTAAATAAGTAGGTTGTTTGTAGGATTTAGATAACTGGATTGTTGATGGGATTTTGTAATAATAACTGGGTTGTTTGTGCGCTTTTTTAAAATAACTGGTTTGTTCGTGGGCCTTTTAAATAACTGAGTTTGTTGGATATTAGAAGACAAAATAACTCGGTTGTCTGTGGGGATTTTAAATAACTGGGTTGTTTGTTGGGATTTTAAATAACTGGGTTGTTAAAACAATTAATATACAGTTTCAGTGTCGTATGGCAGTCAGAGATACACAAATCTGTACTCTTTTAGCAGACAATATATACACAAATCTATACTCTTTTTGTAGACAAACTAGACACAAATCTATACTCTTTTTGTAAACAAAATAGACACAAATCTATACTCTTTTCGTAGACAAAACATATACAAATGTATACTCTTTTTGTAGACAAAAAAGACACAAATCTATACTCTTTTCGTAGACAAAACATATACAAATGTATACTCTTTTTGTAGACAAAATAGACACAAATCTACACTCTTTTCGTAGACAAAACATACACAAATGTATACAGTTGAAGTCAAATGTATATGTTAGAAAGTATAGTGATATAAGAACACAAATAAACAAGCAGCAGCTGATTGGACAGTTATAAACTATAGTTGAGTCAAGTTTGTCACCATCTGGCCCTTCCTCAGACCTTCACCTTCCTCAGACCACTGAGTGTGGGCCAGATCCTCCGGTCACTGCCTGCTGTACCAGTCTCCCCAGGCCCCGATGACGTGGATGTTTTTCCACAATCATAAATAGTAGTCCACCAGATGGGACTAGTTTAGGTGCTGAGATGTAAGAGAAAACAAGAAACCTAAGAAACTCAGGAGACCGGTAGAATACCAAGATAGATGCTGTGAACCTGATTATGATCCCGACTACTTGTACTACATAGAAGACGGAGAGAGAAAACCATGGATGACCGCGGGGGAAAAAATCGAAAGGCAGCAGAAACTCAAACTCGAAGAGGAAAAAAGGCGCAAGGAGGAAAATGGAAACGTCGAAAAGCTCCTACAGAAACTACACAAAAAAGGAGACAAAAAGACCAAATAAAAAGTCCTTATAAAGACTGTACCCAGACGAGCAAGAAGCCTGCACCAACAAAGAAAACCACACTAAGGATAGCCGCGGAACGCCCCCCAGCTGACGTCACAGACACAAACCAACATAGCAAGTCCGAGATAGGACTCACAAGACAAGAACTAGGGTGAATGAACCCACAAAAACCACGGACCTCAACAATAACCACAGCTGAAAGACGCAGGTTGAACGAGGCCGAATTTGGAATTTTTGTTTTAAAAATTGGAATTGGAAATGATCGTCTGCTGGTCTGTAAGTTTAGCAAGGTCCTTCTCCAGCGTTGAAGAGTTACATCGACATTCCCACGTGACTCTCTGTAGATATTAAACTGTAGAGCCTGGACATGCACTTCAGTATTGCAGAGAATCATCTACATTCTCATGTGACACTGTGTAGATATTAAACTCAAACTTCAGTGTTGTAGAGAAACATCTACAATGTTCTCATTATGTCAGATGTTCATATCAGGTATACATCTTTTTTATGAAAAGCGACAATGTGGAATTAGCTGTGTGTCCTTGGGAGGATGGAAGTGGAGGGACAGTGTGGAACTAATTGTGGTCTCTAGGGAGGGTTGAGGTGGAGGGACAGTGTGGAACTAGTCGTGGTCTCTAGGGAGAATAGTGGAGGGGCCATGGGAACTAGTCGTGGTCTCTAAGGAGAATAGTGGAGGGGCAGTGTGGAACTAATCGTTGTGGACTACTTCGCCACAGAGACTCCCAGAGGGAGTTAGGAACTGTAATCCTCAGTATAGAGGATACTACATGAAGCGTGACATAAAACAAACAAAGAGTTCCTAGTTACTCTGCTGTGTCTGTACTGGGTTGTGTCCACTTTCTACATGTACAATGATTCCACTTTCTGTGCTTGAAATATAAAATAGTACTCGAAGAATTTAAAGACGATTCAGTCTACACCCACAGTTATGTTTCTAAAACTAATCCACAATCATTAATCCAAACTTTCCATCCACAGTTATATGTCTAAAACTAATCCACAATCATTAATCCAAACTTTCCATCCACAGTTATATGTCTAAAACTAATCCACAATCATTAATCCAAACTTTCCACCCACAGTTATATGTCTAAAACTAATCCACAATCATTAATCCAAACTTGCCATCCACAGTTACATGTCTAAAACTAATCCACAATCATTAGTCCAAACATGCCATCCACAGTGATGTCTCTAAAACGAATCCACAAACATTAGTCTAGATTTGCATCCACAGTCATGCTTCTAAAACTAATATACAATCATTGTCCAGACTTGCCATCCACAATAATGTTCCTAAAACTAATCTACAATTATTGTCCAAACTTGCCATCCACGGCCATGTCTCTAAAATTACCCCTAAACGTGTGTCCAATATTGTGACATAATATGGTCAAGCGTGTTCTCATATTGTCTCCTCAGCTTTGCAGAAATATACAGGAGGTATACAATGTGAAAACATCATTCCTTAACAACCTAGTGAAATGTGCTCACGGATGAAAAGTTGCAACAAAACATTTCAACACTCCCAGACGGACAGGCAATATGCGTGATGGTCAACGATTATCGCCCTGACATGACTGCAACTTAACATATTTGGATATAGTAAACAGTTCTGACACTTGATGTGATCAATTTTGAAAAAGCATGCCACAATACAACATTCAAACACGGTCTGGCAACCGATAATCAACGGTATATCCCTGTGATCATTCAGTAAGTTCGGCGTTAGGGAAGCAGATGGGCAATCCGACACGGACATGCGATGATAAGACATGTAAATATATATACATACTAGGGCTTGGCAATCCACAATCACTCCTGCTTCTGGGGGATCAGGTATATCAAATGTATATGTATATATATCACAATTCGTTAAGAGTTGATTCTTAGGCTGTCGAGAATTCTCTGAAGATTTTATTTCGTAGTAACTATTTCTCTGATTCCAAACAGCCTCAATATCTGAGGACTTCCATTTTGTCTGTCCGATGTCTGTCGCCTCCATGAGAACTACGTGTTCTTATGTTGCTCTGTGTGTAGAGGAATTATGTTATGCTGAGATTGTGTTCCATGCATGTGTTATATTAATATTGATATGTGTAATTATTACAAGCTGTTTAACATTGTTATAACTCACTTGGGTGAATGTGATGTTTTGTTGTTATTGCAAGTAGCGTTCTGTATGCATATTTACTGCTATTGTTATCTGCTTCAGTTGTAATATGTTACCCTAATTGTGGTTGTGTTTGAAGCATAATTGTTTTAGTGCATACATTAGTCAAACTATATGAAGGGTACATGGTGTGTGTAGCCATTACATGCTCGCGATGAACACGCGTTAATCTCAACTCTCGTGAGGCTGAAATGGAGACTGAATACCGGCAGATATGCCCGGAGATCAGGCGCTCTTATATTGGCAACATTATAACACTGAATGGGCTGAACACACACAGGTGAGGGAGAGGGAGTGGGAGTACCACACACACAAACACACAGGCGAGGGAGTGGGAGTACCACACCTTGTGCAGGCGTGATGACGAGAAACCCAGGTGGGTGACATAGCATTTGTACTCTACATTGTGCCTGCATGAAGGACATCCACTGTAGGGCGACCCTTTCACCATGGCAGGGCCGATAAGGAGGAAGGCGGAAGATGTAATACTTTCAATTAAGGAAAGTCCTTCCGACTCGAGAGGGGAGGGGGGGGGGGGGAAGGAGAGAGAGAGAGAGAGAGAGAGAGAGAGAGAGAGAGAGAGAGAGAGAGAGAGAGAGAGAGAGAGAGAGAGAGAGAGAGAGATTGAAAGACATTATCACCATGTTTGTGTGTGTTGGTGTGTACAGGTAGGATTTGCTACGTGTAGATCCATCGAAAGTACACATCCTTGTTCGTCTATTCCCAGTTCTCAACGGAGCACTTAGCTGCTACTATCCCCTTCTTCCAGAAGAGGAGTTGACCGGTGGAGACAAGACTGCATTAGCAAAGAACACGCTCTCAGCAGATGCTTGAGGCCTGTCACCCTATTATTCAATGAACATTTAAGTTACTGTTTTGCCCAATTTATATGTTGATGTAAAGTTTCATGGTTGTATTACATCATCTCATAGAACAGTATCTAGTGAATATGAAGGTCACTGTAGTGTCAAACCAATTCACTATCATCATACTATCAAATCATAGTTTCATCTGATGATAACTGAGTGCTGATGGTATTATAATTATCTAGACAAGAAATAAACACAGTGGTAGTTTACTTAACTCAGAGTTCTATCGTAATCTTGTCCAGGTGCATGTCATTGCGTACGTGTACCTGTTTACTTACAGTAATGGGGGATTATCAGGGAGGAAACTTGCCCTGTCTGGCAGTTCTGTAATAAACGTAAATCTAGGCATCTAGAGGCCTCCTTCCTTGAGGATACCAGGACCAACTACATTTACTTGTCTGCAAACCATTTCCAGTTGTGCACTTGTGTATCCGAGACTTTGTCTGCGAGCCATTTCCAGCTGTGCACTTGTGTATCCGGAAACTTTGTCTGCGAACCATTTCCAGCTGTGCACTTGTGTAACCGGAGACTTTGTCTGCAAACCATTTCCAGTTGTGCACTTGTGTATCCGAGACTTTGTCTGCGAGCCATTTTCAGCTGTGCACTTGTGTATCCGGAGACTTTGTCTGCGAACCATTTCCAGCTGTGCACTTGTGTAACCGGAGACTTTGTCTGCGAACCATTTCCAGCTGTGCACTTGTGTATCCGGAGACTTTGTCTGTGAGCCATTTCCAGTTGTGCACTTGTGTATCTGGAGACTTTGTCTGCGAACCATTTCCAGCTGTGCACTTGTGTAACCGGAGACTTTGTCTGCGAACCATTTCCAGCTGTGCACTTGTGTATCCGGAGACTTTGTCTGTGAACCATTTCCAGCTGTGCACTTGTGTAACCGGAGACTTTGACTGCGAACCATTTCCAGCTGTGCACTTGTGTATCCGGAGACTTTGTCTGCGAACCATATCCAGCTGTGCACTTGTGTATCCGGAGACTTTGTCTGCGAACCATTTCCAGCTGTGCACTTGTGTATCTGGAGACTTTGTCTGTGAGCCATTTTCAGCTGTGCACTTGTGTATCCAGTCTTTAGTCACTCTAAAATAAACACCAGTCCTGAGTTTGTTTACCTGGATTGGGAGCACCGGGATGTGAACTCACACCCACTACAACATCAGTGTGAACAATAACTCACTTCATGACAACGTTGGGATTGCTCACCTGGTATAGAATCCAGGACAAACTCAATTTCTCAAACACATGCCAACAGCAGCCTTGTCTCTGACGTAACACAGAAGCCAACTTGTCAACATGTCTTTGGATGACATATTTTGTGAACAACAAGAAGTAATGTCTTTTAACTCTTAAGTGCGACTGAATCAGCGTTCATGGCCTCTTAGCTACGAAAAAGGTCGGAGTACAGTTGACACAGAGATGTTTGTCCTGGCCCGGTAGTCCAGTACCATCTCCTCGGGTCTGTGCGGCAGGGATCTCCGGCCCCTGTACAGGCTCATACAGCTGCATGGTGTGCACGACTGGTTCCAGCACTTCACGACTGGTTCCAGCACTTCACGACTGGTTCCAGCACTTCACGACTGGTCCCAGCACTTCACGACTGGTTCCAGCACTTCACGACTGGTACCGGCACTTCACGACTGGTACCGGCACTTCACGACTGGTCCCGGCACTTCACGACTGGTTCCAGCACTTCACGACTGGTTCCAGCACTTCACGACTGGTTCCAGCACTTCACGACTGGTTCCAGCACTTCACGACTGGTTCCAGCACTTCACGACTGGTACCGGCACTTCACGACTGGTACCGGCACTTCACGACTGGTCCCGGCACTTCACGACTGGTTCCAGCACTTCACGACTGGTCCCGGCACTTCCACGACTGCGAGGAGGCCTACCAGCAGGTGACGAGGCGATGATTCAGTAAGCACACTGCGGATTGCCTTGGCCTTAGGCCGGGGCCGACAATGTCTCCTACACAGGTTGAGGTATGTCATTGTCAACAACCTCCTGCCCAATGTCACAGAGAGCACGTTAACCGTTGATGCTTCATGACACAGAAGATGCTGGAGATTACAAAGCCACCAGTGTCTTGTCGCCCTTATATTACGCGTTCTCCACTTACTGGCCAGCCTGTTCATGTACATATCACCATTCCTGATCTGCCCCTCCACTTCTGCTGGTTTATACCTGCCCCTTGTCTTCCGCCGCCTCTTCATGTACCAGACGATAAGTAGAGCAATGATAATGACAGCTGCCAGACTGAGGATCACCAGAGCGGCTATGGCCCCGGGGCCCAGGCCAGACAGTCTGCAGCTGGGTCAAAGCTGATTCACAAAGCTGACCTGTCGGAGGGAGTGAAGCACACCTTAGATTGTGTTCATAGACAGACTATCTCAGCACAGCTAGTGTTGTATGTATGGTTACATCATGCTCTCCCTCATACATACACACACACACACACATTAGCTCTCTTTCTCGCTCTCTATCACTTGTGTGGGTGGATGGGGGATGTGTGTATGTGGGTGGATGTGTGTGGGTGGGGGATGGGTGGGGAATGTATGTGTGCCTGGGTGTGTGTGGGTTGGTAGGGGATATGTGTGGGGGATGTGTCGTGGGGGTGTGGGTGGGTTGGGATGTGTCTCATAACATGGTAATATGCTTTGTTTATGTTTACGACGTTCATCTGACATTGTTCTCTCTCTCTCTCTCCCCCCCCCCCCTCCCCCTCTATGCGAATGTACCATGCACTTTCGATGAACGAAAGATGAGTGATTGGAAGGGCCGAATGTAAGACGGGCCTGCGTGTCCAATTTGTTACCCTTTGAAAATAAAGTTTGTTTGTTCGTTCGTTCTTTCATTCTATATCAGGGGTTCTCAACCGGTTGGGAATCACCCCCCCCCCCTTCCCCCGGGAGAGGGGTGGATTTTAGGGTTTCCAGGGGAGAATTAAGATTAGTTCAAGATCGCGTTAATACAAGAACCGATTACCTGATATTGTTTGTCCCTCCATACTTTACGGTTCTATACTTCTCGCCCTTCTGAAATTCGTTTTATAACGTACAGTAAACCCGCAAATCACGTTTTATGTAGACGTCTAGACTTGTTCTAGTATGTGTTATTACATTTAGCTTCCATTTTTACGTATACAGTGTAGAGCGGGGGGGGGGGGGGATTTAAAGGGAGGAAATACGAAAAATGTGGGGGGGGGGGGGTGGTGACATTCTGAACATATGGTGAAGGGGTGTGTGGGCCAAAAAAGATTGAGAACCACTGCTCCATATCTCTCTATCACTCTATATCTCTCGCTCTCTATGACTCTATATTGCTCTATCCTCTATATCTCTCCATCACTCTATATCTCACTTTCACTCTGTATCTCTCTATCACTCTGTATCTCTCTATCACTCTATATCTCGCTATCACTCTGTATCTTTCTATCATTCTCTATCTCTCTCCATCACTCTATATTTCTCCATCACCCTATATCTCTCTATCACTCTATTTCTTTCCATCACTCTGTATCTCTTCATCACTCTATGTCTCTCTAACACTCTATATCTCTCTGTCACTCTATATCGCTCTATCACTCTATATCTCTCCATCATTCTATATCTCTCTATATCTCTCTATCACTTTGTATCTCTACCCCCCCCCCCTTCCGTCCCCTCCCTCACCTGTAAGACTAGCTTCTAGGCTCTAACTTCCACAAGGACAGATGGAGAACTCGCGACTCATTCAGCAATTGTTTGACCTGGTACATCTGAGCCAGGATCAACTGACTGAATTTCTGTCTGACTACTTCACTGATTGAGTTACTGATTAACTGAATCCCTGGTTGACTGAATTCCAAATTCCAAGACCCTGTCGAATTTTAAGCGACTGTTTTTTTATTCCCAATTAATTGAATTCTAATTGAATGAATCTCTGACTGACTAAATCCCAGACTGAATTAATTTTTGGCTGACTGAATCCTTGGCTGACTAAATCCATGACTTACTAAATCCATGACTTATTAAATACCTGACAGACTAAATCCCTGACTGACTTACTAAAGAAATCCCTGACTCATTAACTAAGTAGCTAACTGATGGAAACCCTA
The DNA here is from genome assembly GCA_014155875.1 of Cepaea nemoralis. Classification (NCBI taxonomy): domain Eukaryota; kingdom Metazoa; phylum Mollusca; class Gastropoda; order Stylommatophora; family Helicidae; genus Cepaea; species Cepaea nemoralis. Next base: position 1,427,726 of record JACEFZ010015241.1, read on the forward strand.
TCAAACGAAATCCCTGACTTACTTCCCAACTGATGGAATACCTGACAGACTAAACCCATGACTTGCTCCCTGATTAATGGAAGTCCTGACAGATTGAATCACTTACTCCTTTATGTACTTCCTAAATAATATAATTCTTGATTGACTGAATTCCTAACTTATTAACAAACTGATGTAATCCACGACTGACTGAATCACAAACTCCCAGACTCCACGATTGACTGGCATACTGAATCGATGACTAATTACTGAATGACTGAATGCCTGATTGACTTTTCCAACCACTATAATCTTTGAGACAATAGATCTGTCGAGGTCCTGGTGTGTCATAAGCAATCTCAAAGTCTGACACAGCTGAATCCGCGGTGTTATAATTGTCAGATCTCCACACTGGCTTCACAGACTACAGTAAGGTCTTCGACTGTGTTCAAAATCAGAAATACGGAACATCACGGGAGAAGATGTGGGGTGTCCAGCACATCCGATCCACCTAGTTCAGTCATTATATCATGGTCAGCCAGCAACTGTCACAGAAGCCGGTGAAACATCAAAATGGTTTCAGGTGCAGAAGAGAGTAGGACAGGACTGCATTCTCTCTCCACATCTGTCAAACATATATACAGAAAATGGAATGCGAAATGCCAACAGAAAAACAGAAACGATTAGACCAGTGACAATTTAGAACCATTCGTTATTTGTGGAAACGCAATTCCTGACCTTAGATATGCAGACGATACGGTTCTCCTCTCAACAAGCGCTAAAGGATTACAAAAGCTGATCCTGTCTCTCAAGAGACAGTGAAAATCAAAATATATTTTTCTGAATTTAAGAAAAACAAATGTAATTTCCAGAGAGAAAACTACACACCAAACAACGATCACAATCACCAATAAAGAAATTTCAAATGTCACAAACTTTGAATGTATGACTCAATTATCAACAGCAATGGGGAGAGGTCAGCAGAAAACAGACTGGCTACGGCAATGCAGGGACGAAACAGTGCTAAGACAACACCAGCAGACAAGCTCACGCGACACGTGTGAGAGCCTGTATCTCTACTGTAGCAACACACAGGTGAGAGCCGTGGGACACTTCACCATCACTGAAGTAGAAAACTGGGGTCCTGGAGCTCAAATATTACAGATACACTCTTAGAACAACGTGGGCCACAAAGACTGGGGTCCTCGAGCTCAGATATTACAGAACGAACGAACGAACAAACTTTATTTTAAAAGGGTAAGAAATTGAGCATGCAGGCCCGTCTTACATTCGGCCCTTTCAATCACTCATCTTTCATTCATCAAATGTGCATGTTACATTAACGTAGGGGAAAAAACATTGTCAAATGGATTTTGTAAGCATAGTTAGTTAGTCTTTCCTCTTGAGCCTAAGGCCACGCATAGGGCAGAAGTCCTGACTCTCCATGCTTGGGGGTTGGTTGGTTCGCTGCTACCTGTTGTAGATCTTGGATATTTACTTGGCCATTGAATGAGCCTTATAACATTTAGAGCCAGAAATCTGGTTCTGAAACAACGGGAAGTTTTACGATGGTGGTTTGTCGGACCGCCGATCAACCGTTCTAAGCCGAGCTAGAAAGAAACACGCCTCGCCATCTTGACCTAAATCCGGAAACCCCGGCGTTCAAGTTACTTACAAGTTTGTAAGCATATACAATGCATATTACGCATTCACATGAGAAAACAAAAAAAATAAAAACATTATCAAATGAAAGTTGTAAACATAAACAGTGCATATTGCAATGTTGTGAGACACATCCCCCATCCACCCTCATATCCCGCAGCCACCAAAACATCCCCCACCCACCAAACCTCCCCCACCCACCAATCCTCCCCCACCCACCCACGCATACCTCCACGCACTCACACAGAACCAGGCGAACATACATGCCGCCACACACACACACACTGATCCCCCACCCACAATACAACACCACATCTATAGTACAACACCACATCTACAATACAACACCACATCTACAGTACAACACCACATTTACAGTGGTGTTGTATTGTAGATGTGGTGTTGTATTGTAGATGTGGTGATGTACTGTAGTTGTGGTGTTGTACTGTAGATGTGGTGTTGTACTGTAGATGTGGTGTTGTACTGTAGATGTGGTGTTGTACTGTAGATGTGGTGTTGTACTGTAGATGTGGTGTTGTATTGTAGATGTAGTGTTGTACTCTAGTTGTGGTGTTGTACTGTAGATGTGGTGTTGTATTGTAGATGTGGTGTATTTTAGATGTGGTGTTGTATTGTAGATATGGTGTTGTACTGTAGATGTGGTGTTGTATTGTAGATGTGGTGTTGTATTGTAGATGTGGTGTTGTATTGTAGATGTGGTGTTGTACTGTAGATGTGGTGTTGTACTGTAGATGTGGTGTTGTACTTTAGATGTGGTGTTGTATTGTAGATGTGGTGTTGTATTGTAGATGTGGTGTTGTACTGTAGATGTGGTGTTGTATTGTAGATGTGGTGTTGTACTTTAGATGTGGTGTTGTATTGTAGATGTGGTGTTGTACTGTAGATGTGGTGTTGTACTGTAGATGTGGTGTTGTATTGTAGATGTGGTGTTGTACTGTAGATGTGGTGTTGTACTGTAGATGTGGTGTTGTACTGTAGATGTGGTGTTGTACTGTAGATGTGGTGTTGTACTGTAGATGTGGTGTTGTATTGTAGATGTGGTGTTGTATTGTAGATGTGGTGTTGTATTGTAGATGTGGTGTTGTATTGTAGATGTGGTGTTGTATTGTAGATGTGGTGTTGTACTGTAGATGTGGTGTTGTATTGTAGATGTGGTGTTGTATTGTAGATGTGGTGTTGTATTGTAGATGTGGTGTTGGACTATACATTGAATTTAAAATTGCCAACACAGATCTAAAGAATGGACACTGAATATCACTTAAAAATAATTACTATTCAAAGGCGAGAAACTCAAACTGCAGATTCCCATGTCACCTAGCAACACTCACCTGTAAACCCAGAATGACAGGCACAAGTGTAGTTGCCTTCATCTCCACCTCCAGCGCCGCCTTCGCTGCACACGGCAAGATTGTGGCACGGACTGGACGCACATCCTCTAGTATCCACTTCACAGACTCGGCCAGTAAACCCGACCGAACACTGACAGGTGAAGTTCTGGACCAGATCTGTGCACGTGCCTCCGTTCAGACACACACTCGTGTTGCACTCGTTAATGTTGGTCTCACACAGGTGGCCTTGAAAGCCAGGCTCACATCTACACAGAAACCCCAGGTCGGATTTATTCAAAGATTCAACACAGATTCCGTTATTTAAACACGGCAAGAGGTCACATTTGCTGGTGTTCGTCTCACAAAACTGACCCGTGTGTCCCGCAGTACACACACAGATAACTGAACCATTAGATGATGAATCTGATGACGGCTGCGATGATGATGAAGATGAATTAAAGAAACACGCAGCACCGTGTAAACAAGGGTTGTTTGTGCACTGGGTGAGGGCCGTCTCGCAATTTGTCCCAGTGTGGGTGACAGGACACGAGCAGGAATACGTGTCTCTACTGTTATTACAAGTGGCGTTATTCAGACAAGGTCTTGACGCACAGAAGTCTATCTCCTCACAGCGAACTCCATAAAACCCAGCGGGACATTTGCATGAATATTTATCTACTTCTAAAACACAAGTCGAATTATTTCTACATGAATTATTTTCACAGTAATCATAAGTTTGGACATTGAGGTCCAACATAGGGTTTCACACATTGGCAGGAGAACTGCCCGGAAGATAGGGCAGAGACCGCACTGTCTGGTGGGTGAGAACCGCTGTCAGCTCCAATATCAGCAGTTGATGAGTTACTGACGCCGTCACGTGAGACGTTTGATGACGCAGTGGCACTGCCAGCACTTGCAGCTGAGGAGTCGTTCAACAGACATGTGCCGCCATTGAGGCATGGACGAGAGTGGCAATAGTCTTCTACCTCACAGTGTGCCCCGGAGAAACCTGGCTGGCACTCACAGGTGAAATTGTTGGAACTTTTGACACACGTAGCGTTGTTGGCACACGGATCACTGCCGCAGGGATCGGGTAAAGCTTCACACAAGCTACCTGTGTAGCCAGGTAGACAGTTGCAGGTGTAGTTTTTGGAATCCCCCCATTTTAAAACACACGGG
>JACEFZ010015242.1:0-60000 GCA_014155875.1 Cepaea nemoralis
ACTATCAGCCATTATTAATTCTACGTGCAATGCGTTTTATAATCCTACTCATCTTCCTCTCCCCGCTCCTCTCCTAGCCCTCTCCTCTTTCCCTCCCCTCTTCCTCTCCTTCTCTTCCTCTCCATCCTCTTCCCTCCTTCTCCTCCCTCTTCCTACTCCTTCCTCCTTATCCCTCTTCCTCCTCCCTCTTCTCCTCCTCCTACCTCCACCCTCCTCCTAATTCTCTCCTCCCTCTTCTCCTCCCTCCTCCTCTCCCCTCCTCCCCTCTTCCCTTCCCTCCTCCTCCTCTCCCTCCTCCTCCTTCCTCTTCTTCTCCTCCCTCTTTCCTCATCCCCTCCCTCCCACCCTTCCCTCTTCCTCCTCCTCCCACCTTTCGTCTCTTTCCTCCCTTCTCCTTCTCCTCCTCTCTTTTTTCCTTACTCCCCCTCCTCCTCTCCTTCCTCCTTCTACCTCTTCTCCCTCCTCTCTCCTTCCTCCATCCTCCTTCTCTCTTCTCTCGCTCCTTTCTCCTCCTCCCTCACCTCCTCCTTCCTCCTCCCCTTTCTTCGCCTCCTCCTCCTCCTCCCTCTTCTCCTCTTTACTCCTCCTCCTTCTCCCCTCCTCCCTCCCTCCTCCCTCCTCCTCCTCCCTCTCCTCCTTACTCCTCCTCCCTCCTCCTCCCCCTATTCCTTCTTCCTCCTTCCTCACCCTCCTCCTCCGTCCTCCTCCTCCTCTTCCCCTCCTCCTCCTTCTCCTCTTTCCCCCCCCTCCTCTCATCCCTCCTCCCCCATTTTCCCTCCTATCCTCCTATTCCTTCCCTCCTCCTCCTCTCTCCTCCTTACTCTTCCTCCCTCCTCCTCCCTCCTCCTTCTCTCTTACCTCCTCCCTCTCTTTCCTCCTCCTCCCTTCCTCTCCTCCTACCCCTCCTCTTCCTCCTAATCCTCCTCTTCCTTCCTCCTTCGCCCTCCCTCCTCCCTTCTCCTCCCCCTCCCTCCTCACCCCTCCTCCTCCTTCTCCCTCCCTCCTCCTCATACCCTCCTGTCCCTTCCCTAGTCCCTCCTCCTCTCCTTCTCATCCTCCCTCCTCCTACCTCTACCTCCTCTCTCCTCCCTCCGCCTCCCTTCCCACTTCCTCCTCCTTCCTCTTCCTCATTCCTCCTCCTTCTCTTCCTCCTCCTCATCCTCCTCCTCCCTCCTCTCTCCTCCTTCCTCCTCCTCTCTCCCTCTCCCTCCTCCTCCTCCCTCTACCTCTCCTGTCATCTTCCTCCTCCTCCGCTTCCTCCTCCTCCTCCTCATCCTCCTCCTCCTCCCCCTCTCCTCCCCCTTCTTCTTCTCTTCCTCCTCCTCCTTCTTCCCCTCATTCTCCTCCCTCCTGCCTCCTCCCTCTCCTTCTCTTCTCTTCCTCCTCCCTCTTCTCCCTCCTACTTTTCCTTCCGTCCTCCCTCCTCTCCTTCTTCCTCCTCCTCTCTCTCCCTCTTCCTCCCTCTTCTCCCCTCCTCCCTCCTCCTCCTTCTTCTCCTCCTCTCTTCTTCTCTCCTCCTCCCTCTTCTTCCTCCTCCTCTCCTCCTCCTCCCTACTTCCTTCCTCCTCCTCATCCCTCTTCCTACCTCCTCTTCCTCCTCTCCTCCTGTCTCCCTCCTCCTTCCCTCCTCCTCGTTTCCCTCCTCCACTCCCTTTTCCTCCTCCTGCCTACAGTTTTACTATAGAGAGACAGACAGACGATATTGGGATCGGTTATATGACTTTTTTTTTGTGTTTGTGGTTGGGGTTGAGCAGACAGACGGATAGACGATAGACGACAGATAGACAGACTACAGAGTAGACATACAGACAGACCAGTCGGGAACGGACTTATATGACTCTTTATGAATTAGATGAGATGCTCCCATCGGAGCTGGCGAACCGGCCGGATTAGAAACGACCAGACAGATTGTAGATAGACGGGAACGAGAACTTATATGACTCCTTGATATGAATTAAAATGATATGCTCCCCATCGGGTCTGGGTCGAAGCCTGGCCGGGTTCAGACAGACAGTACAACGACGACAACGACAGCGACAGATATATAGTCGTGAACGGGGCTTATATGACTACTTATATGTATTAATTAAATTAGATGCTCCCACACCAGTAGTCTGGGCGAAGCCGGTTCGGGTTTGGTAGTATATATATAAAAAGGGATTTTGGTGGGTGTCTTTGTGCGTTCGCGAAGTTCCATCCGATTGAGATGAAATGTTCTACGCGTCTTCCTTTCATTCCAGCGCGCGCCAAAGCTGTCATATTTTTTCTAGTGTCGAATCGCTGCTACTTAATATTATTTAATTTTTCATTTTAAACATTGTCATTTATATACAGCGAGGGGACTTAACTACTAGAAAGTTATGTCACACGGAGCAATATACATTTAAAACATTGCTGTATACTTATCGTCACTATTGTTGCACTTCCGTTTTCACAGATTTATAACTCTTTAGTCTATGTTATGTACCTGGCATCACGAGTTAATAGATAATGATACCATCTTTAACATAGCATTTTCAAAGTTTTCATAAAAATAATGCATAATGCATAACATTGACACTCATCTTTGTTATGCTTACGAAGTTTATCTACAGTCATGTCAGGTGATTAGACACGGTTTTTCATTAGAAATAATGATGTAGTTGTGGAAGGTACATTCTTTTAAGTTTCTTTAATTTTGTTGTATGATTTAATGAGAACGCTACGCTCCAGGAGCTGGGCGAAGCCACGCCGGGTCAGATAGATAGGACAGACCCCCTTTCCGCTGTCAGTTCTCTACAGGCATGAATGCGTATATATCCTCCTCCCTCCTCTCGCTCCTCCATCTACCCCTCTTCCTCTTCCCTCCCCTCTCTTCCTCTCCTCCACTTTCTCCTCCTCTCCCTCCTCCTCCTCACCTCCTCAGCTCTCGCTGCTCCCTCCTCCTATCCTCCTCTCCTTCTCCTCCCTTCTCCTCCTCTCTCCTCCATTACTCCCTCCTCCTCCTACCTCCTCCGTCCCACCCTCATCCCTCCTCTCCTCCTCCTCCTCTCTTCCCTTTTTCTCCCTCCTCCTCCTCCTCCTCCCTCCTCCTCCTCCTCCTCCTCCTCATCCCCTCCTCCCTCCTCATCCTCCTCCTCCCTCTCTCCCTCCTCCCTCTTCCTCCTCCTCTCCCTCCTCCTCCCTCCTCCCTCCCCTCCCCTCCTCCTCCCTCTCCTCCTCCTCCTCCTCCTCCCTCCTCCTCCCTCCTCCCTCCTCCTCCTCTCCTCCTCCCTCCTCCTCCTCCCCCTCCTCCCTCCTCCTCCTCCTCCTCCTCCTCCTCCCTCCTCCTCCCTCCTCCTCTCCTCCTCCTCCCTCCCTCCTCCTCCCTCTCCTTCTCCTCCCTCTCCTCTCCTCTCCCTCCTCCTCCCTCTCCTCCTCCTCCCTCCTCCTCCTCCTCTTCCTCCTCCTCCCTCCTCCCTCCTCCTTCTCCCTCCCTCCTCCTCCTCCCTCCTCCTCCTTCTCTCCTCCCTCTCCCTCCTCCCTCCTCCTCCTCCCTCCTCCTCCTCCTCTCCTCTCCCTCCTCCTCCTCCTCCTCCTCCCTCTCCTCCTCCCTCCTCCTCCTTCTCCCTCCTCCTCCCTCCTTCTCCCTCTTCCATCCTCCTCCCTCCTCCTCCTCCTCCCTCCTCCTCCTCCCTCCTCCCTCCTCCTCCTCCCTCTCCTCCTCCTCTCCTCCTCCTCCTCTCCTCCTCCTCCTCCCTCCTCCTCTCCTCCTCCTCCCTCCTCCCTCCTCTCCCTCCTCCCTCCCTCCTCCTCCTCCTCCCTCCTCTTCCTCCTCCTCCTCCTCCTCCCTCCTCCTCCTCTCCTCCTCTCCTCTCCTCCTCCTCCCTCCTCCTCCCTCCTCCTCTCCTCCTCCTCCTCCCTCCTCCTCCCTCCTCCTCCCTCCTCCACCTCCCTCTTCCTCCTCCCTTCCTACTCCTCCTTTTTCTTCTTCTGCTGCTGCTGCTGCCGCCGCTCCATTTACCCAAGTTAATTGTTGGGGGAAGATGTAAAGATCTTTCAAGTGCTCTTTCTAATGCTTTTTGTAAGTTGGTCTTCGTTTATCTAAGGTTGTTCTAACTGCAACCAATAAATGATTAGACAGACAGACAGACAGACAGACAGACAGACAGACAGACAGACAGAGACGGACGACAGACAGACAGACAGACAGACAGACAGACAGACAGACAGACAGACAGACAGACAGTCGGGAACGGGAACTTATATGACTACTTATATGAATTAAATGAGATGCTCCCCATCAGGGGCTGGGCGAAGCCGGGCCGGGTCAGACAGACAGACAGACAGACAGACAGACAGACAGACAGACAGACAGATAGACAGACAGATAGATAGCGGGAACGGGAACGGGAGCTTATATGACTACTTATATGAATTAAATGAGATGCTCCACACCAGGAGCTGGTGATGCCGGGCCGGGTCAGACAGACAGACAGACAGACAGACAGACAGCAGACAGACAGAAGACAGACAGACAGACAGAAGTCGGTAACGTAAACGAGAACTTATATGACTACTTATATGAATTAAATGAGATGCTCCCCTACCAGGACTGGGCGAAAAGCCGGGCCTGGGGTCCGCGAGTTGTGTCTATAAGAATAGTGGTGAGCGCCTATTTGCCCATGCGCACGAAGTCGTGCAAAGGACTTTATTTACAGACTGACCATATATCCGCAATGGTCCTTGATTTGACTGACTAGCATATACCGTGAAATGTGCTTATTTAATGACTGACCATATACCATAAATATCACTTATCTTACTGACTGACCATACACCACAATGGTCCTTTATTTACTGACTGACCATATTGCCACAATGGTCCTTTATTTACTGACTGACCAATACCACAAATGGTTATGTATTTACTGAGCTGACCATACTACCACAATGGTATTTATCTACTGAGTGACCATATACCACAATGGTCCTTTATTTACTGACTGACCATACACCACAATGGTTCTTTATTTACTGACTGACCATTGCCACAATGGTCCTTTATTTACTGACTGACATTTGCCCACAATGGTCCTTTATTTACTAACTGACCATATACCATAAATATCCTTTATTTTCTGACTGACCATATACCATAAATATCATTTATTTACTGACTGACCATATACCATAATGTCCGTGATTACTGACTGACCATATCCCACAATGTCCTGTTATTTTACTGACTGACCATATACCAATGGGCTCCTTTATTTACTGACTGACCATATACCATAAATGTCCTTTATTTACTGACTGACCATATACCACAATGGTAATTTATTTACTGAGTGACCATATACCACAATGGTCCTTTATGTACTGACTGACCATATACCATAAATGTCCTTTATTTACATCACATGACCATAGACCACATGGTAATTTATTTTACTGAGTAGTGACCATCTACCACATGGTCCTTATACTGACTGACATATACCACAATGGACTTTATTACAGACTGACCATATAACGGAAATGTCCGTTTATTTACAGACTGACATATCACAGACATGTCTTTATTTACTGACTGACCATATACCACAATGGTACTTAGATGTTACTCGACTGACCAATACCTATCATGGATAATTATTTACTGAGAGGACCATATACCACAATGAGTCTTTTTGTACTGACTGACCATATACCACAATGGTCTATATTTACTGACTGCCCATAATACCACAAGGTATGGATTACTGAGTGACCATATACCGCATGTCCTCTTTGCTGACGACATATTCACCATAATGTGTCCTTTATTTACTACTGCTAGCTAGCCATATACCATAAGTCTCTTTATTACTGACTGACCATATACCATAATGGTCCTTTAGTTGGTAACTTACGGACTGACCATATACCATAATGGTCCTTTATTTACTGACTGACCATATACCATAATGGACCTTTATTTACTGACTGACCATATACCACAATGGTAATTTATTTACTGAGTGACCATATACCACAATGGTCCTTTTTTTACTGACTGACCATATTACCATAATGGTCCTTTATTTACTGACTAGCATATACCATAATGGTCCTTTTTTACTGACTGACATATTACCATACTGGTCCGTTAATTTACTGACTAGCCATATCCATAATGGTCCTTTATTTACTGACTGACCATATACCATAAATGTCCTTTATTTACTGACTGACCATATTACCATAATGGTCCTTTATTTACTGACTAGCCATATACCATAATGGTCCTTTTTTTACTGACTGACCATATTACCATAATGGTCCTTTATTTACTGACTAGCCATATACCATAATGGTCCTTTTTTTACTGACTGACCATATTACCATAATGGTCCTTTATTTACTGACTAGCCATATACCATAATGGTCCTTTATTTACTGACTGACCATATACCATAAATGTCCTTTATTTACTGACTGACCATATACCGCATTGGTCCTTTATTTACTGACTGAGCATATACCACAATAGTCCTTTATTTACTGACTGAGAATATACCACAATAGTCCTTTATTTACTAGTCTAGTCTAGTCTAGTCGTTGGATCAACATCACGGCACACGGGTTTAACCCATAAGTGCTCTGTTTTCCTCCTAACTCAAACCTGAGTCTGGAGAAACTCAGCTAATGCACGAACTCCGTAGCATCGGCGTGGATCCTGAAATACTTTGGGTAGATGTTTAACTCGAAATTTTGCCCGGGCAGCGCCGTTAGGCTACTCTTTTTCGATTTCCAACTGCCAAGGGATTTTTTACGTCCGCAACAATAGCATACGGGCGTCCGATCTCACTACCCAGAGACAGGGGGATTTTATTACTGGAAGTCCACGTGGATTTTTTTAATAAATCCCGGTCTTCACCGGGGCCTGAACCCGGAACCTCCAGCACTTGAGGCGGACACCATACCTCGAGACCACTCAGCCCCCCCCCCCCCCCCCCCGTCCTTTATTTCTGACTGACCTTATAACAAAATGGTTCTTTATTTACTGACTGACTATATATCACAATGATCCTTTGTTTACTCACTGGCCATATACCAAAATGGTCCTTTATTTACTGACTGACCATATACTAAAAGTGTCCTTTACTTTTACTGACTAACCATATACCAAACGGGTCCTTTATTTACAAAAATATATCAAAATGGTCTTGTGTTTACTGACATACTGTATACTAAACAGGTCCTCTGTTTACTGACAGACCATATACCGAAAAGGTATTTATTTACTGACAGACCATACACCAAAGGGGTCCTTTATTTACTAGCTGACCATATACGACATGGGCCTCAAAACGTGGACAACTTGATGGACACGTGAGTACGTTGTCAACGTTACCAATCCCTCGGCAGTTAGCCATCGAACCGTGCAGGTGAAACTGACCGCTGCCCAGGCTCACATTCGAAATATAAGGGGCGTTAATTTTAAATCCGTTCGTGCCGCACCGCACGTAATTGCGTACGTTGAACATGATCATGTCATAGTCATGTGATAAGTACTGACCAATGAATAAAAGAGCACGTGCTTATCGTCCCATGATGTATACGTTCTGTTTCTGACCGTTGAGAAAATTGCTGGGTTAATCCAAAATCCGACCAAAGAAGCTCAAAGAGCAGTGATTCAGTTTCTTTCATTTGAAAGATGTCGACCAGTGGACATTCATCGAAGAATGCAGGCAACGTACGGTAACAAATGTGTGTCGAAGATAACAGTGACAGACGGAACGAAAGTTTCGGAAAGGACATCAGTTAACGACAGATCTTCGACGGCCGGCTCAAGCGCATGCTGTTGCAATAAAAAAAAAACCATGCCAACATTGATACAGCAGTACAGATGAACCGTTGTCGAAGCATACGTTCGCTAGCGAAAGAATTTGATGTGTCAATCTGGACAATTCAAAAGGTTGTTCATAAGAAACTGCAATAACGGAGAGTGTGTTCACAATGGGTACCACGGATGATGACCGACCACCAAAATGATGAACGCATGGGATTTTGTTTGAACCACTTCCTGCGTTACAGAGTGGATGCATTCCTCTTCCGCATCGTGGCAGGCGATGAATCATGGTGTCGCCACGTTGAGCAAAGTAGCAAAAGAGAGAGCATGCAATGGAAGCATGCTGGATCACCAAAAGCCAAAACACTCATGTTACAGGTTTCCGCTGGTAAGGTTATGCTGAGCGCATTTTCTGACCATGAAGGGCTGTTGATGGCCGACTTTAAAGAACCTGGTGTCAACATCAACTCTACCCACTACTTGCAAACACTAGACAAACTGCAAAAAGCCATCAAGAATAAACGACCCGGAATGCTTTCTCGCGGTGTGATTTTGTTGAACGATAATGCTCGTCCGCATGTCGCAAAGATTGTGCAGGAAGCATTAGCAAGGAAGAAGATTTTAAATTCTGCAACATCCAGCCTATAGTCCTGATTTGTCAGCATGTGATTTTAATTTGTTCAGACCTCTAATATAAGCTCTCAAGGGGCAAAGATTTCACACAGATGCAGACGTAATGAACGCGGAAAACACTTGGTTCAGTGGGCAACCACAATCCTTATTTTTTTTATTTTTTTTTTTTTTTTTTATGGACGGCATTCGCCACCTACCTAAGCAATGGGATGCTTGCCTGAATGCGTACGGCGACTTCTTCTGACCAACCCATGGTGCATAATTCATTCAAAGTGAATACTTTGTTTAATACTGCCAAACCTATTAATGTTTCTTTCATGCTTTTGTAATAAAGCCATTGGAACGTGTTTCAAATGAACGTCCCTTATATCTCGTAAACAAACCTACCCACACAAAAACAGGTTTAAAATGCTAGAGGGTCGACTTCATAGCATAGGATTGTATACCAATGACTAGGACTTTTTCTGTAGAGTGACTTGCTAAAAGTTTTGCACAGATCACGAACTCCGTAGCTCAGGTGACGACATCCGGGAGTCTCCAAGAAAATTACACTCGTGAACCGACTGTTGTAGTCCAGAATCGAATCAGAACCTTCGGGTGCGAGGCCGGCGGTGTAAAGACTTCACCACCGAGACTCCCCACGTACAGCCATTCTAGACGTTTTAGAACTGGTTAAGTTTTTGTTTTCTTCTACACAACCTTAAAAATATTTCTGATCTGATTTCTCACCAAAAATCCACGGTTTTTTCTTCTTATTCTCCTTCTGCTCCTTCTTCTTATTCTGCTGCTTCTTATTCATATTCTCCATTCCTTTTCATGTTCTTTCCTTCCGCTTCTTCTTCCTCTTCTATTTCTCACTGCACATCCACATCTTCTCTCACTTCCCACTACACTTTCCATACAACTTCCTCTGCTTCCCCTTCTTATTCTCCTACTGCTGCTGCTCCACCCTTCTTCCTTCTGTTGATGCTTTCTTTGTCTCTGGAGCTACTGCTGCAACTTGTTCTTTTTTATCACATCATGTTTTTCCTCCTCCTTCTCCTACGCCGCCGCCAATACCTTCTCCTCCTACTCCTCCGCCGCCGCCGCCGCCAATGCCTCCTCCTCCTCCGCCGCCTCCTCCTCCTCCGCCTCCGCCTCTGTCGCCTACTCCTCCTCCCCTCAGCCTCCCACTCCGCCGTCTCCACCGCCGCTGCCGCTGCTGCTGGTACTTCTTCTTCTTCTTCTTCTTCTTCTTCTTCTTCTTCTTCTTCTTCTTCTTCTTCTTCTTCTTCTTCTTCTTCTTCTTCTTCTTCTTCTTCTTCGTCTTTTTTCTTCTTCTTCTTCTTCTTCTTCTTCTTCTTCTTCTTCTTCTTCTTCTTCTTCTTCTTCTTCTTCTTCTTCTTCTTCTTCTTCTTCTTCTTCTTCTTCTTCTTCTTCTTCTTCTTCTTCATCATCTTCTTCTTCTTCTTCTTCTTCTTCTTCTTCTTCTTCTTCTTCTTCTTCTTCTTCTTCTTCTTCTTCTTCTTCTTCTTCTTCTTCTTCTTCCTTCTGCTTCTTCTTCTTCTTCTTCTTCTTCTTCTTCTTCTTCTTCTTCTTCTTACTCTTCTTCTTCTTCTTCTTCTTCTTCTTCTTCTTCTTCTTCTTCTTCTTCTCCTTCTTCTTCTTCTTCTTCTTCTTCTACTATTAGATGATGGTGATTCTGATTTGAATGATGCTGCGTCTATAAGTAACTTTTAATTCAGCAGGGATTCAGCTAAACTTAAACGTGAAAACAACAGAGACTAATTACGTATCTTCGCCGAGGCTGCACTAATAGGCCACGAAATTTGCTTTGCAGCCGCGGCAAAACATTGAGCAGTATTTTATGTAATCATAAATAATGTACACAGTGTAAATATTGATTCTCAATGAGCACAACTAGAGGAGATTTGTAAGGTTTCATTTTTTTTTAAAGCTTGTGTGAAAATGAGAGGCTTCAAAATATGTTTTGTATGACGGTGAATCAGTCTCCTCAGCTTCTAATTGGTGGAACATATTCCAGTCCTACACTAAAGCAGGGATGAGAAACCTTTTTTTTTTGGCCAACATATCTTTATCATCATTCGCGGGCTATGGAAAATTAGTTAGCTGTATATCCTTTACAGGATGTTGCAGTCGGTCCCAGCATTATTTCGCTGTTTATGATCACTTGGTAAGTTTACGTTCAGTGGTTTGCAAATTGCTTTCTGAACGACCAGCGATCATGTCATTTTATAAAAACCAACGCAAGCCAGTATGCTGCCAAATCGTCCGCAGTTGTGTTTCGAACGCAGTATGAGGATTTACGAACTGCGTGCGCAATTCGTAACCACAGAGCAGGCTATAGAAATGTTTTTTTTTAATTCGCTGTCAACATCAGCATCTTTCAGCTGATTGATGATTTCTTGGCAAGATTACAATTTGCCATTGCTTTCTGAGCGACCTGCTCACATACCCCGTAAGTTACCAACGCGGCGAGAACCGCTACCGATTCTCGAGCAGGTTACGATCCTCACGTGGGTATACGGGATTTCGGAGAAAGACGTTAACCAGGGACACCGGCTATAGAAAATAGCAACTAAAAAATTAGCCTGCTATATGTAGTCAACATTTTACTGTGGTCGCTGTTATAAGTGTGTCAGCCACTTTCGCAAACTACATCCCCAGCCTGCCTGGCACTGACTGTCCTCTGAGTCGCCACAATACAGGCAGACGGGCTGCCGATAGCCGACGAGAAGCATACGTTCCTTTCCCGTTATGAACTCGAATGTGTCATGCCTATCCCGTTACAGACGTAATTTGCTTGTTCTTCCAATTTACGTTATTACTATGATTCACTTATTATAAACTTTAGTTGCTATAAAAAAGAGTCCCTAGACTTTTTAAAAATTTCGAGTTCCGATTGCGGTTGAGTTGGTAGAGGCAGATCAAATGATTTCACAGGCTGGTCGCTCCGCGCCGATGCACTAAAGTGGTTCAAATCCCCATCTACATGTTATCTGTTCACAGTAAAGCGCATTGGCATTCATATTACCCTATCTCTATAAATGAAAGAACAGGTTGATATAATCAAGCATGACATAACCAATTATGATTTTCTAATATATGGAGTAAAGTAAGAGAAACTTCTATTTCGTAAGATGCTGGCACTAAAGTTGTGAGCTGGTCATCATTTACTAGTGTAAAAGTATGCAAATGTGTGCGCAAGTATAGCATTCCAACCTTAAAAGGAGCATTGAGCATCTGAAGTTCATTGCTTAATCTAATATTAACTTTAAAAACATGATCTTTGTATACATTCCAATATATAGTACTCGGAAGTAATGCTTCATGTCGCTCACTTGGATGTACACATCCTTAACGGAAACAGCAGGCAGAGATAGGCTGAGATGGCTGATGCATCGGCGGAATGAGCAGGCTTGGAAATGTGCAATTTGGAGTGACGTCGATCGTCGTAGCATAACATAATGTATCGCACCCGGATATGCAGTCAATGAACATGCATACCAGCGGGCAAATAATCCGGCAATAGCCACGGGAATAAGCATGCACACGACTGATATAATCAATTCAGTACCGAATCGGCTAGTAGTGGTTCCTGATGTTAGCCCAACTACACGAACTGGGATTTGTCTTAACCTCATTTCCTAATTCGAGGGTAGCGGGTACCATCCACCTCAATTGTCGGCCTGTCCCACTTCTCCATGCATTTGTGTCAAGTTATCTGCCTCTAGTCAGATTCCAACCAAGGTAATGGGCTTTATCTACTCTTAGTTAAGTTTTATTTCTTAACAACTTTGCCAGAGCGATCTTACGGCCTACTCTTTGCAGTTCCTATTAACATGGGAATTTTATTGTGCAGAACTTGCACACGGGACCTTGGGTTTTTTTTTGTTTTTTTTTTTGCGTTTATCCAAGAACGCTTGGTATCCAAATACACTACCCAAGAAACCAGGAGGCGTGTGATATCATTATATACCAAAGGTTCTTGCAAAAATCTCCTGTCTAATGATGGGATCGATCGTGATACCGCCTGAACCAAATTAATACATATTAACCTCTCAACCACGGCGTCTCATTGACAGTGATTCGATTCGATTTACCATTACACCTACCCCCTTTCAACTTCAAGGAGAAGTTATAGTTATGGTCCATCACCGGCTCAGAATGATAGTCCTGTGATTGAGTCAGCCGCAAAAGCATCTGCCCACGGTTTTACACTCACAGACTTATTATTTCGAAGGCGATTGTTTTCCATACGGGTTAATGGACTGATAGATATGGCAGTGAGAAAACCGTGGGCAGAAATACTATGAGTTGGCTACTGCATCGGAAGATTGAGTTGGCATAGAAAGGCTCAATGCGTAGTCACATCGTCCGATATAACATAACAAAACAAAACATAACATAACGTAACATAATATAGCATAATGAAACATATTACAGCAGACAATGCTGTGGATTTCCAGCGATCGATAATGGGGTCTGTGACCGAGAGATGTGGCATCCGTCTACTAATTGACCAGTTCCGGGTATGAATCTAATTGTCAACTATTTGTGGTTTCACAATCAGCAGCCCCAAGACATAATACTCTGTCCTGGGAGGTCAGCGTGGCAGAATGGGTCAGAGCGCTCCTTCTTAAACACCCGGATGTGTTGATGCCGAGGTAGAGTGATCAACCCCTACAGTGGATCAGTTGGACGTCAAATGTTCACTTCTCGCCTTTGACTTGGGAACATAGGCTGGACTGGACTGATCGCCAGGGGCACTGGACACAGGGAAAGCTAATTCACAAGCAAACAGTCAGTCTAGTGGACTAGATGTAGTAGCACGTCTACGCCTGAGTTCAAATTGAGCGAACGCCAAATGAAAAATAAAAGTTACATGTCTTAACCTCTGGTTAGTGGATAGGATGAATAGACCTGGTAAAACGCGGAAAAGCTGATGTGGTTCCGTGTTAGTTGAATAACCTTTACAAGACGTGGCAGTCAACTCCAGCATTTTTTTAATTTTCTGGTTGACTGTTTGTGATCTCTTGGCAAGTTTACGTTCAGTAATTTGCCTTTGCTTTCTGAACAGCACGACGAACAACACAAGGCGGTCTGCTGCCAAATAGCTCGCAGCTGTGTTTACAACGCGGTATGGGAGATTACGAAATTCGCCAGTAACCCCTTCGCCACAGAGCCGGTCCCAGTGCAACTGTAAATATCCAACTTCAGCGATGGGAATGAAATGACATAAATCACAAGACAAACATACACTATCTGCACAATCTACAACAATTAGGAGTTGTAACCCACGCAATATGAACGTACAGAAAGGATGGAAAGGATACAGAACGAAGCTATGCTCATTATTCTTGGATGTACAAGAGATACAGCAGGCAGGGCGATGCGCTACCTTCTTGATTTTCTTTCTGGAGCTACTTAGTTCATGCTGGCGAAGGTCCGCTCTGAGGAAAGAGACCGAGCCATTTTGGATTTTTCTTTTACACCCAGGTTCGAAGTAATGTATACGATAGTTTTCTTATTTTAAACACTCGTATAGCCCTGCCTATAGTATTGAGAGCATGTGTATTTTCTGTGACAATACAGGGTGAGAAACATAAACATTTATACAATCAGCAGGCAAATACATAAACATCATTGAATGTTAGCGTTTCACAAGACTTTTACAAATTCGTTGAGCGAAACCGAAAACTGACAGATCTATCCAACAATATTGAAGAAGAATCATTAGATAATGAGGAACGTGTTCTGTGCAAACACATAAAATAGAGAAAGCAACATATAACAGCCTAACATTGCTGTAGGTACCATTCCAGAGTCAGATAGGCTGGGCAAGTACGCCTCGAGTGAACTCTCTCGGAGAACATGAGATCAATCCCCGTGTTAAGTGACGCCGGAGTTTGTATTGTTTTTCTCTGTTATATTTGTGCGTGTAGACAGACCATAACCGTCTTGGTTGCCGATGAGGCTCCTGCACAGACATTCTGACTCCGCTGTCGTCGTCTTGAAATGAATGAATAATGTATTGTTGCATTAACGAGAGCCGCGATAAAAATCTACACGGTTTTGTGTGAGAATAGCGTCTGGTAATTAAGTGCACGCTTTGAAGACATGGAGTGTGGGTGAAGCAGATGCTCTCAATACTATAGGCAGGGCTATACGAGTGTTTATAAATAAGAAAACTATCGTATACATTACTTCGAACCTGGGTGTAAAAGGCTGAGGCGTTCCGATGAATGAATGTAACTTACGATGTGTTCCGAAGCCCAGAATTATGTGAAGGAATTTCATGAATGGGCATCAGAAAGAACCCTCATTATATATTTTTTTACAGAAACATCGTGTCACAACAGTGAATTGCATCCAGTTGCAAAGACAATTATGTACAGACCAAATGGAAGCAGAAGTAGAGGCCGACCACGTAACGAACAATAGGGAATACCAGAGGTAATGGGAATCTCGATATATGGATCCCATAAACGGGCACTCTCTCGATGTTTATAGTTCACCTTAACACCGCAAGGTACAGGAGGAACAAGATGAGATGAGATGAGAGGTGCAAAGACGGGGCACAATGCCCACAATTCATAGCGGGGACTGAGGATGGAGTTATACCTCTCTATAACACAAAGCCTGGGCTGAATTGAAGAGACCATGTGTTGCCCATACAGTTAGTTAAGTTAAGTTAAGTTAAGTTACGTTAAGTTAAGTTAACGACACCAGTTCTGTGTTCGTTTATTAATCTTCTTTGGCTTCGCGCGTAGTGTTCTTGTTTGGTCACACCTCTTTTAATTTGCTGTTCTCGTATCCTGACCATGTTTGTAGATTCACAGTCATCACTTGGTTCTCTCAAACGATTTACGTCTCGTAGAGCATTCAGAATATCAGCCTGGTCCATGGCTTGTCCGCCTTCCACAGTAGCTTTACCTGCAAGCTTGTCTGTCTGCTCATTTCCTTGTACTCCCGCATACCCTGGCACGAAAATGAAGCTAATTTGTGCCAGCCGAGATCGCTCCAGAGACAGCAACCACTCTTTTCTGATCCACCCCATCTCTATCTGCTTGAGCATGCTCATTGAGGCCTTAATTAAACATGCCCTAGAGAATCTCTGTGTTTCGAGCCATTTTATTTGCTTTACTTACTGCCTTGACTTCCATAGTCAGGCTACTTGTGCTCAAAGCAAAATCACCAGAATCTTCCTTGACAATTCTCTCTCCGGCCTGAGCCATGAACTTCTCACTCGTCGAACGACCGAACCATCTATGTAAATGACAGCATCACCCTCTAAAGAATTCTCGAAGATCAAAGCCTGTACTTCCGCCTCCACAGCAGCCGGACTTTCTTGTTTGTATTTTCAGTCCAGTTGGATGCAAACTGACAAGGACATACTGTTTTGCCCATACTGTATAATTCCTCTCCCGGCCTATTTAGTTTACTTCAGAGGAAATGAAACACCAATACACGTGGAACAAGAGAAGCTGCAGAAACTACTGGATCAGCACAGCAAAGTTCTAACCGCCCGCTTGTCAGAGCTTCCATCCTAAACCAGTTGCCGACGAAGACTTAGAACCGGGACTGCTCTGACATGACATTTAGCCTTCAGGTTGCATTTTTTCGGACTAGGATAAGGATTTACTCAGCCAATTGCGTTCCCTAATCCGAGATCGTGAGTACAATGTAGGGTGTCGGATTTGGTGACCGCCATACAACATTCGGCACAAACAGTAGATAGGTAGTACTGTCTACTGTTATTGTGACTTGGTTATATCTAACTAAAACTTGAAATGAATCACCATACAAGGAATTTGCACGACAAAGTAAAGACAATGTGCATAAAAAAGGCATATTTAGGAGGGTGTATCTAAGTGATGGACGGTTCCTGAAAGAGAGTCCAAGATCAACCAACCGGAAGATGGACACAGGACCCAGCAGTCAACCTGAAAGTTTTTGAAATAGGAGAACGGCAAAAGATAGAGGCGTTTCGGCCCAACGTGATGAGAGCAACGTTCTGCAAAGAACCTGATCATCATCATCATTACGTACCATGCCGGATGGCGTCGGCGTTCGTGTCTCTCCACAGATCTCGGTCTCAGGTGTTATGGATCAACTCTGCTGATGATATTCCTCCATGTCACCGTCTAAATAAATCCAGCATCATTTCTCCTGGTCTGTCTCTGCCTCTTTTCCCCCTCGATCTTTCTTCTTCTTTGAGCTGACTATTATTTGTTTTCTTAAATTGTATGTGTCATATCTTCTATATCATATGTTAACTATATAAAAGTTAGCTGCATATCGTTTATAAGACGTCGCAATTAACCCATTAACTGTTTGTGATTTCTTGGCAAGTTTACATCCAGTAGTTTGTATTACTTTCTGAACGACCGGCACTCATACCTGTATGACACGAGAACAAAGCAGTCTGTTGCCAAATCGCCCATAGCTTTGTTTCGATCGTGGTATGCGGGTTTGCGAATTGCATCAGTAACTTCTTCGCCACTGGAGACATTCGGCATCCCCGCGGCACATCTTTCATAATTGGCTGCAATTGACCTACTTCATTATCTATTTTTATAGCAGCTGGTTGTTTCCAATACATGTTATGTGTTTGTCTAACTAAGTTCTTTCCAGGCAGTTTAGATATCTGTTAACATCTTTAGTAGGTAGTTATTATTGAAAGCCTTTCTGTAGTCAATGAAGCAAAGCTGTAGGTCCCTGTTTACTTTTGTCGAAGAGTCCAATAATGTTCCAAAACTACCCAGCATGTGTCGTCCCACTGCTTTAAACAAACAAACATTGTTCTTCCCCAGTTGCTGGTTGTCTAGTCTTCCTAACCATTTTGATGATGATTCTTTGTAGAACTTTCGTGATGTGATCATTGATCTACTCATGCTGATCACATTCCAAGGCTCATGATTTCTTCGTGTCTACAATAAACATAGATTTACATTTAACTCAGGAGGTATATCTCCAGTATCATATATTGTGTTCAGCAGTCTGGTGACCTGTCTATTCCATATTCTTCAAAGGCGTTTATCATGTCACTTGTGATATTGTCTGGACCCCGGGTCTTGTCATGTTTCTAATTGATAAAATAATACTGAACTTTTATCTTCAAAATCAGTGGTCCTTCATTGTTGTACTGGCACCTTGCAGTCTTGACAGACGATAGTTTGCTGCATTGTGCTTCAAAGAACTCATAATATCTGCCTCGATGTGCCTACACCGGCAACAGTCGAGGTATCTCGAACTCGTAAATGCAATAAACAGCAACGAAGGACAACGAACCAACTGTGCGTCCTTACCTTGAACAGAACGTGATAATGGAAACTCAAGATTGCAGAGCGCTACCAGAATTTTATTCTGCAGCAGACATACGGACAAACTCTCGCAGACACCAAGGTTGATCCCTATAGACGGGATCGGCACCTATTCTATTAATCCACCGATGAGCTCCCAGTCTACCGTGCTCACCTTGAAGCCAAATCTACCGATTCTCAATTCAGGTTGTAAATCAGATCTAGGTTTTTCATCTCCCAGTTATTTCACTGTCGGATCATCATCAGCGCATCCCTCTCCTGACTCAGAGCTGCCTCACGCTCAGATCATTGCGTCGAGATGTCACCTCACACAGATCCTCCGAAAAACACGTCCTTATTCGAAAACACAATCACAGCGTCTCCTGTTACCGTCTAATGACGTTGTTCACATTCTCCTTGGATTCCTTTGTTGACGTCCACTTTAGTGTCCGAGCGGGAATTCCAGTTTTCCCCTTTATACATTTCGTGGTGGGCGTGTCGCCGTATGGCATAATGCCCTTTCCCAGATAAAATAAATTTTAACATTTTTCCCTCTTTCAAATATATGTGTATAACTATATTTTATAATCACAACTAACTACAACTATAATAACAACAGACTAGTACTTGGTTTTCCCCCTTACCCACCCTCAAAAAAAAATAAAGTTATACGACGGGCACGCCCACCTGTCCAAACCCCACGTTGGACGTCGTGTGGCTGATCATGGCCAATCAGACCAACTAATAAACATATTAGTCCCTAGCTTGTCATAATAGACAAGTGTGTCCTAGCTCTAGGTACTACCATGAGTTTCGGACGAGAGTAATAATGGGGTTTCCAAGTAGATCATCCTCGTTGTTGATCATCGCTGTTGTTATTCTTGTATATTCCATATATTTTCCTTCTTACAATTTTTTCATCTGTGGGTAGGGTGACATATGTGCTCCACGAGAACCTTCCGAGATATTTTCACTTTTCTGGATATGTTGAGTGCGATGACTGATTTTTATGGATCTTCATGTGATAATGACATGCAATACAATTAATTCAACTAGAGATTCATTCTAATGACTGAACCTTATAATCAACTACTTTTCCGAACAATGATCAATTAACCATGTAACAATATTATAATATTTCAATTAATTAATACTTAATTAACTAACATTTGTTATTTAACCACAGAATCGTAACATTTAATTACTTTTCAATGTTCACTGTCACAGTTACGAATACAATACTTGTGCGCTCGACTCCATGTCCGAATAGCTACTGTTTGCACAATTGATCGATCACACATTGAGTAGATACTTCCCATGGCGTAGTTATTCATTCATACACTCTGTCAATATGGAAAATTTTCCACCATGTGTATCTATATCTAACTAAATCACATCTTACATTACATTATATATTTTGTCAATTAATGTAACATTGTTATTCAATAAGGTGCGTTTTCAATTTATATTTATTAAATTTTCTAACACTCATAAATTCTAACAAGTATACCTTTACACAGTGACATCTGGGATAATTAAGTAATAAGACCCTAATGTGTCTGTAGTGTATTATGTGTTGATATGAACCTAACACTTTCATCCCATTTTATTTTTCTTTATTTCTTTTATTCATTCTTTCATTCATTCATTTTCTTTTCTTTTTCTTTCTTCGTTTCAAACCTATAGAATCTTTCTTCTGCACGCATGCCAATATTTGTACATTGTAATTTTGTTGATTGGAGCAATGTAATTGCTTTCAGTCTTGTGTATCTTCTGTAATGCATACGCTGTAATGAGGTATGTTTGATAAATCTGTACCAGAAGTAAGACAAGTAACCATAACCACAATAAGCACATACAAGTGTAGTTTGTCGTCTGTAGTGTTCTCTGCATTTACCTATCCAGTTCGTAACGTACATCTTTGCCTTTACGCCAAAGTTTACAACTTTCGTTTTGAATTGTTCACAAATGTTTGTTGTGTGTTTCTTGGTTTCTGTTAACCAATTTATACATTTCTTTCTGATTTGTGTGTAACTTATCTTGATTTGTGAGTACATCATTGTAATGTTACACGCAATGTATTTCTTTGATTGTGTATATCTGTTAGTGACATACTGTTTCACTTTAGTGTGCGTGTGCGTGATACACTTCCTGACTTCTGTGTGCATGTTTGTGACATACTTCTTAACTTCTGTGCGTATGTTCATGATATGCCTTTTTGTTCGTATGAACCCGTTCATACCATGTTTCCTCGCTTGTGCATACGTGTTTTTACTGACATAATTGTTCGTGATGACGCATTCAAGCTGTGAACTATATGTCTTTGTCAAAGTTATGATGTGAGCAATAAACATGTATATAAGACCCAATTTTGATTGTTCAATAGGTTGTGCTTGTTGTGCATGTAGCTTTTGTGTGTAACAACCAGTGCGTGTAACTTTAGGTCTCTTTTTTGAATGTTTCAAAAATATGTCATTTAAAGACAAATAATCTCGTTTGTTTTGTTTCTGATCATCATTTATGTTCTCGGACGTATAATCATTTGACGCAGAATGTTTGTTTATTTCTTGATTATCCATGTGAACACCACTCATTTCTGTTGTGTTATCACACATTTGAGTTATATCGTGTTCGTTAACAGTCGATGTAGCCTGTTTTACTTGTGTCTTTTCTTCTTCTTTAACTTCTTCTTCTTGTGTCACTTTAAATTGGGTATTTGTACTTGTGAGTGTTTCGTCATCGTTCATGATGACTACTGTGTTTGTTTCATCACTTTTTCCCTGTTTTTGCCATTGCTCCTTCCACCTTGTCTCTTTTGCAAGCCTTTTTCTTTCAAGTGCGAGTCGTTTTTGTTTGATTTCTGCCTCTGTGGCTAATTGTCTTGCTTTTAACTCTGCCTCTGCAGTTATTTGTTTTTCTTTCATCTCCCTCCTCATTGTAGCTATTTCTGCGGCTATTCGCTTTTCTTTCAATTGCATTTCCAAAATTAGCCTCTCTTTTTCCGCTGCTATCCCATTTTGCTTGATAGCCATCTCTCTTTCCTTTAGTTCCTTTTCTATAGCTAACTTTACTAGTCGTTCTTCTCGTTCACGTGCCAATCGTTCCTGTCGTTCCCCCTTCTCACGTGTGGCTTGAGCGTTAAATTCTTGTATGACCCACTTCCTAAGTTCAGCACCAGTCAAACCAGTCTTCTCACCCAACTCCATGAAATATTGTAGTGTAGACATCTTGTCCTACCTGTAAAATGAGCTATCTAGTTGAAATAAATAGCGAAGTAGGCAATAGAAGAAAAGAATCGACAAATTTGCAATAATGTTCTTCAAGGAACGGAGTAGTTATTGACTTAAATAATAATTCCTGTGGTATCAACGTCGTCCAACTATCAACTTAATTTGAACGAGAAGTGTAAAGTTGAATGATACAAAAGAATTTACGATACCCTTCTAATGAACGAAATATATGTAAACCACCATAAATAATGTGAAAATACGTTCAATTAATATATATATATATATATATCATTATTATATATATATATATATATATAATATATATATATATATATATATAATGATATATATGACACTAGACAATTAATAATCACAGTAAACGATTAACGAGCGACCGAGAATCCCTATCACTGTTTAAACACGACAACAAAAACTTTCACTTAGCTCAGACTTAAATTCAACATAACATACTACTGACTTATCATACAAAACAAGCGGTTGTTAATTTATGATAGATATTGCCATAATTGAGAATACGACACCTTATTAAACTCCAAAAAAAAAATCAATGTCACACCAATTGACAATTACAACAGGTACTGGCCTCAAAAGAATTGCGGTGTCGATGTTTTCTACGAACTTCCAAATGTCCATTCCATGCTCGACTGTTCCAAATGCTCGAATATATTCGTTTTCTGAAGTCGGCAATTAATGGAGGTTCTCCTCAAAAGACAATATGTGTACAAATGACATTGGCACGATGGTGTAATGCACTTACACCAGCACCTAGACCAACTCGGTCTGTGGCCGACTGACAAAACCTGGTCGGTTATGGTGCACACCTCGAACTTTGAGTAAAATTTGGGTATATGATTGCACCGATACCCACAGTAGACTGGTGTGCGCTGTCTTATCCGTCCTTCTATTCTTCCATGATGACGTGTGCAGTGTCTCCGTGTAAAGTCAAGTAATGTCCCATGTGTAGTGTTGACGATAGAAAATGTGATACTCTGAGAAGAAATTTCGTGTCCGTTGATCCTATGCCAATGAGGTGTCAGTCTAGTATAATGAACTGGCACCGTGAGACAATTGAAATGCTGCTTCGGCAACTGTAAATAGTCAGCAACAATGTGTCCGTTACGACTGAAATGTCGTTAATAAATCCTTGCTCACTTGGTATGGCGGCGCAATGTGTATCACGTAAAGTTCCTGAGTCTAGTATCCGATAACGGCATCATAATACAAGGTTGACATAGTGAGGGTTGAGCGCGGGAATATTGTGGAGGGCAGTGTCAGTGAGAAAAAATGGAAAAATGTCCTGAAAGGTAATGTGGAGGGACACCAAGGTTTCGAAGTAGTGTCGTTAATTACGAAGTGGTATGTTCGTTTTCCACCGATTACAATAGTGCACCTCCAAAATTTACCGGTGACCCATGCTCCTCAAAGTTGTCATGTTCGATATATCATATATATCTCTGACTGCAGTGTAACTTGCTGCTCTTGTATACTGCTCTGCTCTGTCCCCAAATTCTGATAGGATAATTCGTATATACTGTCTTCTGTTTCGGAGTTCCTCGATAATGTGGGGTATGCAATAATTCAACCCACAAATCGCTATTAATGTCTATTTCTGTATTACTTCAGCAATGGAGTTGCGTGAATAAACAATTAATAACTCCTGAGCAGTTTCAAACGATCAGTTGCATTCATTTCTCTGCACGTTACTGTGAAATGTCAATCTGTTAATAGCTTAATGTGACAGCGCAGTGTTTATTACGAGCTCACTGCCTACTATGATTGCCATAAGTATCTTCCATGTCGACTATATAGTGTAATTATTCATATGGCCTGTATCTGCTGTTTATCTTCTTTTCAAAGGTAACATTCAAGCTATAAGTGTCACACATTCGTTCTAAATATAATGTTCTTATAATATTTATACTGTCTTAAAATGTCAGTTGTAAATAATTATTTCATCACGCTATGGTGTTTTAAACAGTGCTGTTTCGTGCGTGTGGTGCACCTATCATATTGTTCTTTTACCTAGTGGTGTTATTACTTCTATGCATTGTATTCGTACTTTTCTTCTAATTATAAGTTTCTAACTTACTGTGACAATTTTGTGACGTCGAATTTTGTGTGTGATTCGTGTAGTATGGTGCAACTCAAGATGTCGGCGTGCAAATTTTTCTACGCTCAGCTGACTGAATCTGGCGGGAATTTCGTGTTGACAATTTTGATGCAGTGAGTCCAGTGACGACCCCCACGTGCCTCGATGTGCCTACACCGGCAACAGTCGAGGTATCTCGAACTCGTAAATGCAATAAACAGCAACGAAGGACAACGAACCAACTGTGCGTCCTTACTTTGAACAGAACGTGATAATGGAAACTCAAGATTGCAGAGCGCTACCAGAATTTTATTCTGCAGCAGACATACGGACAAACTCTCGCAGACACCTAGGTTGATCCCTATAGACGGGATCGGCACCTATTCTATTAATCCACCAATGAGCTCCCAGTCTACCGCGCTCACCTTGAAGCCAAATCTACCGATTCTCAATTCAGGCTGTAAATCAGATCTAGGTTTTTCATCTCCCGGTTATTTCACTGTCGGATCATCATCAGCGCATCCCTCTCCTGACTCAAAGCTGCCTCACGCTCAGATCATCGCGTCCAGATGTCACCTCACACAGATCCTCCGAAAAATACGTCCTTATTCGAAAACACAATCACAGCGTCTCCCGTTACCGTCTAATGACGTTGTTCACATTCTCCTTAGATTCCTTTGTTGACGTCCACTTTAGTGTCCGAGCGGGAATTCCAGTTTTCCCCTTTATACATTTCGTGGTGGGCGTGTCGCCGTATGGCAATATCTACAACTCATGGCAATAGCGAATGTGACTGATCAGACCAATTCGCACGATAAATATTCGTCCACAATAGATGCATCTGAACACATGGTCATTTCCACATCACGTGTCATCTGATGTCTCACAATCTCAGTGTGTGACATATTTGCATTCATTTCCTCCTTTGTCTTTATTCTATTCCTGATCTTTGCCCTCCATGCAAATAGATCAACGGCGACTTGCTCCCAGGTGCATCTTCAATGGCTGTATCAATAATTTTCCACTCACACACATCATTTTACCGCAGTAGAGGCCTACCCCGGTGTTATAAGAAATGTCATACTGTTTCTCACATGATTCATTGAAAAGATGTTTCACGTAATCTGATCAATTATCCAAAACCAGATCCCTGGCCATTATGATTTTGCCGTATTTGATTTTCAGAATCCCTTTTGTTTGCGTGGACTGTAATTCTATTGCGCAATTAATTTGCTCTTTTTTGGGTGTTGTGTTGGGATCTTTAGTTTTTCCTGCAAATTTCAACAAGCCGTGCTTCTTTTATCTCTGTACACAATCTCTCGAATTTTGTAAAGAGTTTCTACATTTTTAAAAGTGTTATTTTTTTATTTTTTTTTACTTGTTTGTATCAGTTGTAATGTCTTTAGTCATCCATCTCCAACTAGTTACAATCTTAAATGTTGGGGTAGTTGTTTATACCGCTTGTCTGACTTGATCTTTCGATATTTCTCCTTGTCATTGACATCTTGAAATAGAATTAAATTACCATTATGGAGGATACTTTATGCATTGTACTTCGAAGACGTATACAGAGAGGGAGCCATATGGGATAAAACCCGATGCCATGAAGTCGCACCCACCCCCCCCCCCTTCCTTTCGCCTGTACGCCCCTTAACCGACAGGCTATGTCTAAAATCTACTCAAGTTGTTACATTGGCACAACGCCTGCTGTAGCACTGCTCACACCTGCTGATCTTATTTTCTTGACAACCGGAAGCACAACAACGCAAAACAGAAACCTCCGTTTTCTTGGGCTGTGATTTTAAAAACGATAACAATGAATTCAGTGCAGCGCAAGTTTATCTGAATATAGCAGGGCTTCTGTGTTGTGTAGAATATGCTATGCAAAATAAGAAGTAAAGTTGTTAGCGTCGAACTTTGGGGTGGGGGGGGGGGGGTGGAAATTATCATGAAAATCGCCTGTGAGTGCGGACATTTTACTTAAAAACAGCAAGACAAAAAAAATGTGTGAGAGCGGAGTTTTAAGTGAGGGAAAAGTGTGGGGGGGGGGGATATTAACTAGAAAGGCGTGAAAAACGAGGGGGCTTCAAATGAAAACCTTAAAAGTGTGATAGAAATTACAATAACCATGCCATTCTCTTGTAACATGTCAATATCGCTGTTAAGGAGTGTTAAGCACGTAACATCATGTGATTACGAACGCAGTGACGTCTTAAGGAAGTTTAAAGATGGCTGCCCCTCTTATTACATACAAGAGGAGCACGGTTCTGTTATCCGTTTTATTTTAATCAGTGAAGAGTGAAACCTATATAAATTCACCAGGGAATGAAGGTCGGGTATGGTCATGCATGCCTGTCAGTCTAGCAAGTGTATGTTTGGAGTAGGAAGTTTTAAAACGCCGTGACTTCAATGAAGAGTTATAGTAGGTGGTTTATGAATGGTTACACACGCGAACAAGAGAATGTTTTTGAATGCAGGAATTCAAGCACTGTATCGGAGCTGGAGGACTTGCATTGAACGCAGTGGTGATTACATCGACAAATGATATATTTGTTCTTCACCTTTTCAGACTATATTTACACACACACACACAAATACACACACGGGCGCACACGCACGCACACGCGCACGCGCACACGTACACGCGCACACGCACACGCACACACACTTCAGGTTTTCTTTTGAATCTCTCTCGTAAATTGTTCAGCTGTGTAATCGATCGACGTAACTGCACATTAGTCATTCCCGTGTGCCTGCTCGGTCCTCCCATGAAGCAGCCATCCCAAAGTACTTCTGCTCACTGTGCCCATAACGAGTTGGTTATGGTTTCTTCTCTCTTTCTCTAAAAGGCGGCATTAAGTGCCTGCTAAGCTCCCCCCCCCCCTTTCCCCTAGCTCATGTAATCATGTAAGCGGGCTAGCGTCTGAGTCTCGTCACCACCCGCCAACTGAGTCCGTCCTGCATGGATTATATCAGCCTTGCCTATGCTTCTTTCCGTGTGTATTAGTGCATTGTGCATTGTTGCTCGCCCCTTACCTTTTTTTTTTTTTACCATGGAATAAATGTGTGTGATGGGGAATGGACATAAAGGGGGGGGGGGGGGAGGAATAATGTGGCCAGTAGAGAAGGTGTGAAATAAGTATATGTGGTCGGGAATGGATATAAAGTATTGGAGATAATCTGGCGAGCAGGAAAGGTGTGAAATAAGTATGTGTGGCGGGGAAGAGACATAACGATAAAAAATTAATTTGTTTGGCAAGTAAATCATAGGCGAGACATAACGTGAAGGAATAGTCTATCTAGCAAGGAAGGCACACATTAATTATGTGTGTTTGGGGGGTGGGGGTTATACAGCGGTGGAGAATAATCTACTAAAACAATAGTTGCATTCCTTTACAGAACGTCTCAGTCAACCACATTTTCGGCTCTTTAATATATTTTGGCAAGGTTAAGTTCAGTAGTTTGCCATTGCTTTCTGAACTACCGATACTCATACCACTGTATTAAAACTAACGCAAGGCAGTCTGCTTCCATATCGCCCGCAGCTTTGTTTCGAATGCGGTAGCGGATTGCGAAAAGGCTTTAGTAACTCCTTCACCCGCAGCTCGGGTGAAGGAGTTACTAAACAACGATTTTAGAACGAGCACTAAACAACGATTTTAGAAGCACTTGTTTAACTGATTCAGTGACAAACAAAACGTAGGTTTTAGCAAACAAAATATGCATGGCGAAAAATGAGAAGTAGGTGCGTGTCACAGTTATGACTTAAAAGATGTTAATATGGTAGCAGGCATGTTGTATTATATATCATATTAAAGGAGGTTGCTTAGGATAACTATTGTATCTATATTTTAATTTAGACAATATTTCAGCTTTATGGAAGCCCATGGCAGAAAACGGAAACAACGTGAGACAATTTATCTTGCCATTGAACTTAATCAGTTGAGGACATTAATTGCAAATTATTTAGAAGTTCCAGGGAATCTGTGTGTGTGTGCCAATGCTAGAGAATAGCTCTTGGCTGAATACAACATGAGCAGTTCATTACATGTCTGCACGAGATTGGTTAGTTAGTAAGTCGCGGTTCCAACTTCGCGGAAACGGGTCGTCCCCATTATGCTCAGTTCCTGTGCCATTGAATGTCACACGAAATGCGCCACACTGCCGAAAGGTGAAAAGTAAATAGACACGAGTCTCGCAAGCCAACAGCCCGAACAGGTACATTGTGCATAATACCGCTGCCAGAATGCCCACACAAAAGTCCTCCATGGAAAATACAGTTCATCGTTGATGGAAGCGGCAGTCACTAGAAAACCAGCAGCCATACATTACTGCTTTAAAAGTCGAGAGAATCAACTTCATTGCCCCGGGATTGATCCCATATTGCTAGGTCCCCTTCGGCAGGGCGGCCCGCTGAAAGCATCGCACAAAGCACGAACACCGTAGCTCCAGCGACGACCCCAGGTGTCTAAGAGAACAATGCACTCGTGAGCCGAAAATGCAATCCAGTTAATACCAAGCGACAGGCCAACCGCCATCATTCCGAACATGCAGTTCGCGCTACAACAACCGCGGACAGATGTAAAAACATTCCAAACGAAATTCACAGCTCACAATGTCGTGCCACACACTCAACTCAATAGCAGGGCGACGGAACCATGCATTACCAGTTCAACATGAGGGAAATGCGACTGCAAACCGTAGCCAGAAGCATAAACACTCCAGAGCTAACGATTGAAATGCCTATCCGCCATGTTGGTTTGTTTCCAGTGTCAAATATTCAAGCACATTAGTTTATGACCTTGTGCTGGTAACAAGTATCCACAATTAGATACGAAAATGGTTACTCACCCCATATAGATATCAATGGAAGTACAAGCGGCCGGAGCGATATTGATCCCATTTCCCACTAAGTACTGAATCGTCTGTAAATATGTGTCGCTGGCACCATTTGTCGAATACATCTCCAGGCACATAAGAGGATCTTATAATTTACTTTTCTTACACACAGGTACAAAGCGAAAAGTGTAGAAATTACTTTACTTACACATATGTATAAAGCGAAGAGTGCAACAATTACTTTACTTACGCACATGCATAAATAGAAGAGTGCAACAATTACTTTACCTACACATTTGTATAAAGCAGGGAGTGTGGTAATTACATACACAAAGGTATAAAGCGAAAAGTGTGGTAATTACTTTACTTACACACAGGTAAAAGGCGAACATGTGCTAATTACATTGAACTTTCACACTGGTATAAAGCGGATAGTTTGGTAGTTACTTTACTGCACAGGCGTATAAAGCGAAGAGTGCGGTAATTTCTTTACTTACACAGCAGTTATAACGCGAAAAGTGTGCTAATTACTTTACTTACACACATGCATAAAGCGCATGGTGTAGTAATTACTTTACTGCACAGGTATAAAGAGAAGAGTGTGGTAATTACTTTACTTACACACAGCTATAAAGCGAAGAGTGAGCAGTGCGTATGTGCTACCACGGTCCATTTCAATTTGCACATGGAAACAACATTTTCACTCAAGCTGAAGAAATAACCAGACTGGATAGAAACGAAAGAATAATAAACAAGCTTAAATATACGCAGTCACTTATATTAATAGCAATTGGCCAGAACCTACACGGCGGTATCGGACAAGGAAATAGATGAGTAGGGGGCTGTAGACTATATACATTGATTTTTGTCGGGAAATAACCACAAATGTGATCATTAGAAATTCAACGAAGCGACAATATATTGAATATTACATTACGTAGACAGATGACACCCTAGCAACAACAATTACAGATCACGCTCTAGCAAAATATATTACAGATCACATGCTAGCAACATCTATTTCATACCACTCGCTAGCAACATCTATTACAGATCCCACGCTAGCAACATCTATTACAGATCCCACGATAGCAACATCTATTACAGATCACACGCTAGTAACATTTATTACAGATCACATGCTAGCAACAACTATTTCATACCACTCGCTAGCAACATCTATTACAGATCACACGATAGCAACATCTATTACAGATCACACTCTAGCAACATCTATTACAGATCACACGCTAGCAATATATATTACAGATCACACGCTAACAACAGCTATCTTCTGAACATGTGACTGCGTAAGGTAATCTAAATGGTCTCTCTACTCGCCAACGAGCTCACCAAATAATTATATAGACCAATCAGCACTCACTGGGTTATGTGGTCAACATCAAGCCGACCGCCTTTATTTCCCAGTTTAGGCCAGGAACGCCTGTGAGATCAGATTCGTTTAAAAGGTTCACCTCAATGCGAATTCGAACACATCACCTCAGGGCTGTCAGGCAATGTTGCTAGCTACTGCGCTACCGCGGTCATGGAGAGACAACACATAAAGCGATTGAGCACATGAGAATGGAACCTTATCAATTCATCATAAAAGCATACAAGCCAATAGGATCTGGACATCTGGATATCTGGACATCTGAATATCTGGACATCTGGATATATGGATATCAAGACATCTGGATATATGGACATCTGGATATCTGGACATCTGAATATCTGGATATCCGGACATCTGGATATGTGGATATCATGATATCTTGATATCTGAAAATCGAGCCAGAGCAATCAGTTATCAGTTATCAGTTATCAGTTGGGGTATCTTCGTTGCACTCCGGACATGTCCATAGGTGCTCAGATCCTCCCCCCCCCCCCCCCCAGCATATGCATCAGCGTCCGGTGGCTAATAGTGCCAGTTCTGTGTTGGTTGACGAGGCACTTTGTTTTCCCGATGTACCGCTCGCGTCTGACTGTGACGATTCTTACTCCCAGGTCTTTCATCCTGGACAGCGATGTGGAATCACTGACGTCAAAATCCTCTGTTCTCGCCAAATCTTTAAGGACGTTAATAACATCGGCACGATCCATGGGCTGGCCATCTACAGGGGGTGCAGAGCCAGCCAGTTTGTCAGCTCGTTCATTTCCCTCGACTCCCGCATGTCCCGGGACGAAGATGAAGGTGACTTTACGGACAACAGACTTCCGCAGCGATTCAGTCCACTGTCGACGTACAGATCCAGCTTCGACCTTCTGAATCATGCTCATTGAATCACTTAGTACACACACGTTGGTATAATGCTGTGATTCCAGCCATATGAAAGCCTGTGTAACTGCCATCACCTCCATCGTCATGCTGCTCGTGGTCATAGAGTGGGCACCACTGGATTCTTGAACGGTTCGGCCCGCTGAACGGGCTGTAAATGCCCACGCACTTCTCTGCTGCTTTACAACAGATCCATCTGTATAGATGAGCACTTCGGGGCTATCTGAGTGTTCATAGATGAGCGCGTTAACCTCTGCATTGACAGCGGCAGGGTTCTGCTCTCTGCACCGTCTGTCGAGTGTGATAATGCAGGAGAAAGTGCACTTAAAGGCTGGAGGCACCGGCACCCATTCCTTGCCGGGGTTGATACTGGTAAGACTGCAGACCTGTCTGACGACATCTTCCGCCCGACCCATCCATGACTTGCCCCTCTTTAGCCTGTCACCCTTTTCTCTGAATATAGCGTCATGCAGAGGGTGCTGCTCATCTGCACTTATTTTTAAGTATGCACGAGCTCTCCAGATCTTGATCCTGTGTTCCATTGTCGGGAAGTCAAGGAGGTATCTCATTGCTACACAGCTGAGCCAGAGCAAGTCGTAGATGATGACGGGTAGACAGCATCTAAAATTAAAAACAAATAAATGTTTGATGTCCCAAATCAGTTTCCTGGTATGGGTCCGTGATATGATAGCTCCATTACATTTTGTAGGCTTGTATCCACAGAGGAACAGTTGGCCAATGTTCCCCTCACTTTCGCAGGCGATGAGCCGAGGAGTCGGACCAGCGTCCGACCACGCTCACGACATTATCAGCGCAGTTCGCTATCAATTTCGCTAACACACTCGATAGATGGCAGCACGCGTACTATAAACAAGTACAGATGTAACGCAGACATGCAACACATCTGATCCTAGAAAGCAGATACAACAGAATCATACAACACATCTGATCTTAGAATGCAGATACAACACAAACATACAACACATCTGATCTTAGAATGCAGATACAACATAAACATACAACACATCTTATCTTAGAATGCAGATACGACACAAACATACAACACATCTGATCTTAGAACGCAGATACAACACAAACATACAACACATCTGATCTTAGAATGCAGATACGACACAAACATACAACACATCTGATCTTAGAACGCAGATACAACACAAACACACAACACATCTGATCTTAGAACGCAGATACAACACAAACATACAATACATCTGATCTTAGAACGCAGATACAACACAAACACACAACACATCTGATCTTAGAAAAAACGAATGCAGATACGACACAAACATACAATACATCTGATCTTAGAGCGCAGATACAACACAAACATACAACACATCTGATCTTAGAATGCAGATACGACACAAACATACAACACATCTGATCTTAAAATGCAATGTGAAACTTCTTACGTCCTTGGCTTAGCTGCGAGTGTGGATTAGAAAAATAGATTACAGATCTTCACCACGACACCGCAGGTACAAGAAGAACAAGATGAGATGAGATGAGTCTGATCTGAAGGTAAACAATAGACAAATGGATAGATAGGGACATGTTGGACGATTATGATTTAAAAGCGAAATGATAAATAGAGCAGCCCTGAACAAATAAGGATGAAAATGAAATTACTCAACGCGATTCAGTCAATCGATCAATCAGGTGCCGTCTCCACAACGGTGGTTGGCTGCAATGGGTCTCCAACACTGTCTGTCTCTCGCTTTGTTTATACATTCTATCACTCTGTCACGCACAGATATACGCGCACACATACACGCCGACGCACACACATACACACACACACAACGTGATAACAAGGTCGTATGAAAAAATGTAATCGCGTTAATGCGGAGAATCTACATTATTGACACCATTAAAAACGCATTTCCCTCGTACATCTAATAGGAGAATAAATATTGATAATTTCCTTGCCCCGGCTTGTGACATTAACAAGTCTTCTTAACCCGCGTGTTTCCTATTGACGTTATTTCTCACATGAAATTAGATAAGATGAGTTACCGTCTTCGCAGCGTAGGTGTGGCTGCTATGGGTACCCCTCGTTCTCTATCCCTCTTCAAATTAGTTGCATAGCCTTTTCAACCTTAGCATCATTTGGCTGTTTGTGATTTATTGGCAAGTTTACGTTCAGTAGTTTGCCATTGATTTCTGAACGACAACGCATTGTATAAACGAACGAACGAACGAACGATCGAACGAGCGAACGAACGAACAATCTTTATTTTCAAAGGGTTAAGAATTAGGCACGTCTGACTTTCTACCCTTTTTCTTTAATTCCTCTCATACATTATTTCATTCAACATCACTTATGAAGCTAATCTTAGACAACAAAAGAACAATAAGCATTAATACGCATGAAACATACGCATGTATAAAACCAACGCAAGGCGGCCAGTTGCCAAAGTGCCCGCAGCTGTATTTCGAACCCGGTATGAAGGATTACGGAACCTCTTTGCCACAGAGCCGGCTGAGGCATAACGAAGAGATAAATAACAACTCAGTTAGTTATAGATAACTCAGACAAAGGCATTAGAAGAACATACAGAACATGCAGTTAGTTATAACATAACGTAATACAGACAAAGGCAGAAGCGAATGTTACAGAACATCTAGTTACATATAACATAACTTAACACAGAAAACGGTATTAGAGAAAGTTACAGAATATCTAGTTAGATATAGCATAACTTAACACAGACAAATGCAATAGGGAAAGTTACAGAATATCTAGTTAGATATAGCATAACTTAACACAGACAAAGACATTAGGGAAAGTTACAGAACATCTAGTTAGATATAATATAACTTAACACAGACAAAGACAATACAATGTTTGGTTAGTGTAGCAATTGGGGAATACGCTGATAATGGCGTGAGTGAGCTGGTACGAGGGTTCGGCAGCACGTGCATTCAGGCCTACAAAGCATGACGGCCCGATCACAGCACTGACCTTGAGCGGGTTCCAGCTTCGGGGTTAAGAAAATAAATCAATGTTTTCTTAGATATGTGGCGGAATATAGTAAAGTCACACTATTGATGAGCATTGAGATATGTAGCGAAATATACACCAGTTACACTATTGATGAGCGGTGAGAAATGTTGCGAAATATATATCAGTGACACGATTGATGAGCAGTGAGATATGTAGCGAAATATATATATATATATATATATATATATATATATATATATATATATATATATATATATATATATATATATATATATATATATATATATATATATATATCAGTCACATTATTGATGAACAGTGAGATATATTGCGGGAATCGTTCAATCAATTAGGTACCGTCTCCACAAATACGGTTGGCTACAATGGATCTCAAACACCGTTTGTCTCTCGCCTTGATTGTACATTCTGTTAGACTAGTGGTTCTCAACCTTTTTTGGCCCGTGCCCCCCTTCACCATATTTTTAGGACGTTATTCCCCCCCCCCCCTCACCATATTTTTAGAGCTTCATTCCCCCCACTTTGTATTTCCTCCCAGAACATTTCCCCCTGCCCCAACACAGTATACGTAATAATTGAAGCTAAATTTAATAGCACATACTAAAACAAGTCTATACATCTACATAAAATATGATTTGCGGATCTACTTACGTTATAAAATGAATTTCAGAAGGGTGATACGTACAGAACCGTAAAGTATGAAGGGAAAAACAATATCAAATAATCGGTTTTTGCATTAACACAATCTAGAAATAATCTTAATTCCACCCCCCCCCCCCTCCCTGGAAACCCTAAAATTCCCCCCTGGGGGGGGGGGGGGGGGGGGAAGTGAGAACCACTGTGTTAGACTGTTGTTTGTATATCTCTTGGTGTTATCTTCCCACTTTTATCGTTGTCTGCCTCTTGCTCTCTTTCGATCAACCTTACCCCTGAGTACGGTTTTTATAAGAGTGTTATGTCTTTTAATGTGACCGGAATATTTCACTTGCCTCTTTTTTTTTATTATTGTCATCAACTCTCTTTTCATTCCCAGGTTTTCTAAAACCTCTTTATTTGATTGTTTTTGTATCCATGAAATACGACATATTCTTGCTTGAATCGATACAAAACTCAACAGAAATCATCCTTCCCATACGTAGAATCATAAAAACAAGGATAACAAATGAATTCCTGTAAATGTCGGGTGAATAACGAAAGAAAAACAAGACAAGAAATCAAATGAATTCACATCTGGGCGAATTTATAAAACTTACATAGGCTCCAAGACCACACCATAATAAACTGAGTACCATGAAATGTCTCGGAAAGTGAAGTACCATGAAATGTTTCGGAGAGTGAAGGCGGTCATAGTAACGCTGATCACATCACCATCCTAGATTCGAGTGGTCAATGAACATGGGAGTAGCACCACACGCTCAGTGCACCTTACGGCTTGTAAGAGGATCGTAATTTTGTTACGGCGTTGTTACTTAGACTTTGTTACTTAAGCTTTGTCACTTAGACTTTGTTATTTAGACTTTGTTACTTACGGCTTTGTTACTTAGACTTTTGTTACTTACGGCTTTGTTACTTAAACTTTGTTACTTAGACTTTGTTACTTATGTCTTTGTTACTTAGACTTTGTTACTTAAAGCTTGTTACTTAGACTTTGTTACTTATGTCTTTGTTACTTAGACTTTGTTACTTAAAGCTTGTTACTTAGACTTTGTTACTTACAGCTTTGTTATTTAGACTTTGTTTCTTGCGGCTTTGCTACTTAGGGCTTGTAACAGGGCCCTGACTTTGTTGCTAGGGAAGAATATGAAAGAACGCATATAGCATTAGCATAGGCATAGAAGTGCACGAGACAGGGGAGGTGGCAAAGGATGCAGAGTCTCTCCGCGGGGGCCCGATGAGAGCGACTTTTAGCAAACGACCTGCTACACATAGACTGAAGATGGTCACAGAATGCGGGCGCGTTGGTGTAATCGTTAGGAGGTTATGCTGGCAATGGAATCAGTGCGATTGGACGACAGCGCTTTGCCTATACTCGTCGATCGCTACGAGAGAGAAAGACTGATCACCTATTACTCCACGCACTCAGGCCAAACCACGGATGGTCCTAATGCTTTATATAGCCACAATAGATTCCATGGAGACAGTATATTTATTTATCTGTACACGGTAGTAGACACCATACATGTGTTCATCATTACAAGACAGTAGAGACAGTATATTAGTTTATCTTTACAAAATATTAGGGACAGTATATTTGTTTATCTTTACAAAATATTAGGGACAGTATATTTGTTTATCTTTACAAAACAGTAGAGACAGTATATTTGTTTATCTTTACAAGACAGTAGAGACAGTATATTTGTTTATCTTTACAAGACAGTAGGGACAGTATATTTGTTTATTTTTACAAGACAGTAGAGACAGTATATGTGTTTATCTTTACAAATCATTAGAGACAGTATATTTGTTTATGTTTACAAAACAGTAGATACAGTATATTTGCTTATCTTTACATGACAGTAGATGCAATATATTTGTTTATTTTTACAAGACAGTAGAGACAGTATATTTGTTTATCTTTACAAACCAGTAGACACAGTAAATTTGTTTATCTTCACAAGATGTCGGATTATTAGTTGATGGCTCAACCCAACAGAGATCAAGGGTCCTCAGGTCCTCTTTCTCAATGTGATCCTGCCCGTTAAAATTAATTTAGCTGTTACTGGCTCAATGATTTGAGACCATTAAATAGAGTTTTGGAGAACCAAGGAATACCTTCAGGAAAACAATGAAATTTTTACTGAGTATCCCAAATGTCCTTAGGGGTGGTTCCTTGCCTCTCCTCGACCAACTAAATAATTAATCTAGGGTAATTGCTTACAGCAATTGTAATATGACAAGAGAACTCTCAAAAGAGAAAATAACCCGTAATTTTCATCATATATATATATATATATATATATATATATATATATATATATATATATATATATATATATATATATATATATATATATATATATATATATATATATATATATATATATGGAGTTATTGATTATACATGTAATAACATACAACAATCAATGCAGTACAATTACAAGATTATTTAGTTATTCACCTCTAACTAATTATTTATCTCCTGGCTGTGCCACTGTATCATACATTGTCCTCAGTGTTGCAACCGGTTTTACTTATGATTATTGGGCCTCTTCTGCTGGCCTAATTCTAATTTGTGGAAAGAAACTGGGTACAACCTGGTTGGTCTCCCATCCAGTTCTTGGATCTCGGTAGCATTCAGTCAGTGTAGACTATATTCTTGAGTGTTCTATATTTTTTCCCCGGTTAGATTTATTAGGGCTCACTGTGTTTCCTCCACACTATACCTAGACAAACGGATATGTGATACCTGTCCTGGAAAGGTGGTGAAAATTGGCAGGAAGTTGCTGTGGAATAGTATTTGGCCTCACTATCTCAGCTGCCTCACTCAGTTAAGTGGCTACTGCATTCAGTCAAGCTGCTACTACTACTTTCACAAAGTGCTGCATTCACAAAGTCAGGTCTGGATAATGACCACTACCTTATTTATCAGAATGACTTACATATGTCGACACGTTTCATGATCTGAATGAGATGCAATTTCTCACAAGCGATGTCGTAGGCTGAGGATTTTCTTTTCTTGTGAATTTGATTTTGAAACTCTCTCACTCCTTCCGCTATTGTAGGTCTTATGTCTCATGCTGGCTGATAAACAAACAGACCATGTCGCTTTGCTGCTGCTATTTATACACTGGCTTTTCCGGTTCACGTTTTTCATTGCCAATGGGTATATTAAATCTTGGATCGTACAATTGTGGAACAAACAATCCTGCTGCGGTGTTCAGGCTTTAATTTTCGACGGGAAGTATCTACAGCATGTTACGTTTGTGAAAATAAAGTATATCACACAAGACCATAGAGACAGTATATTTGTTTAACTTTACAAGACAGTAGAGACAGTATATTTGTTTAACTTTACAAGACAGTAGAGACAGTATATTTGTTTATCTTTACAAGACAGTAGATACAGTATATTTGTTTATCTTTACAAATCATTAGAGACAGTATATTTGTTTATCTTTACCAAACAGTAGATATAGTATATTTGTTTATCTTTACAAGACAGTAGAGACAGTATATTTGCTTATCTTTACAAGACAGTAGAGACAGTACATTTGTTTATCTTTACAAGACAGTAGAGACAGTTTATTTGTTTATCTTTACAAGACAGTGGAGACAGTATATTTGTTTATCTTAACAAGACATTAGAGACAGTATATTTTTTTATCATTACAAGATAGAGCACCGTGGCGATGAGGTTACGGACGCAGTTCGTAATCCCGTATACCCGCGTTCGAAATACAGCTACGTACGATTTGGCAGCAGGCTGTCTTGCGTTGGTTTTTTACTAAATTGTATGGGTGCCGGTATGTAAGAAAGCAATGGTAAAATACTGAACGCAAACTTGCCAACAGATCATAACAGCAACAAATGTGGTATTGACTGCGACATAATGAAAACGATTAGCAACTAACTAATCTACAAGATAGTAGAGACGGTATATTTGTTCATCTTTACAAGAAAGTAGAGACAGCATATTTGTTTATTTTTACAAGACAGTACAGACGGTATAATTGTTCTTTACAAGAAAGTAGAGACAGTGCATTTGTTTATCTTTACAAGATAGTAAAGACGGTATATTTGTTTATATTGAAAAGAAGATAGAGACAGTATATTTGTTTAGTTTTACAAGATAGTAAAGATAGTATTTTTGTTCATCTTTACAAGAAACTAGAGACAGTATATTTGTTTACCTTTACACGATAGTTTTTTTTTTTTTTTTTTTTTTTTTTGCATATTCTTTACAGGACATCGCTGTCAACAGCAGCATCTTTCAGCTGTCTGTTGATTTCTTGGCAAGATTACGCTCAGTAGTTTGCCATTGCTTTCTGAGCGGTCGGCTCAGTATCCCGCAAGTCATCAGCGGGGGTCGAACCGCTTCCAGTTCTCTCCCGCTACGAGACTCTGCGTGATAAACGTGATTACGGAGAAAGTGTTGTAACCCCTCAGCCAGAGAGACCGGCTACACGATAGTACTGATGGTATATTTGATCATCTTTACATGAGAGTAGAGACAATATATTTATCCATCTGTACAATGTAGTCAAAAGTCAGTTGCATATCCTTTACAGGACGTCGCAGTCAACACTAGCATTGTTGCTGTTATGATCTCTTGGCAAGTTTACTTTCAATAGTTTACCATTGCTTTCTGAACGACCGGCACCCATAATATTACGTTTAAAAAAACGCAAAGCGGTCTGTTGCCAAAGCGCCTGCAGCTGAGTTTCGAACTGGGGTATGCCGGATTACGAACTGCGTCCATAACTTCTACGCCAGGGAGCCGGCTTATAAGATAGAACTGACAGTATATTTATAGAAAGTAGAGACAGTGTAATTGTTTATCTTTACAAGAAAGTAAGGACAGTATAATTGTTTATCTTTACAAGAAAGTAGAGATAGTATAATTGTTTATCTTTACAAGAAAGTAAAGACAGTATAATTGTTTATCTTTACAAGAAAGTAGAGACAGTATAATTGTTTATCTTTACAAGAAAGTAGAGATATTATAATTGTTTATCTTTACAAGAAAGTAG
Source organism: Cepaea nemoralis (assembly GCA_014155875.1). Taxonomy (NCBI): domain Eukaryota; kingdom Metazoa; phylum Mollusca; class Gastropoda; order Stylommatophora; family Helicidae; genus Cepaea; species Cepaea nemoralis. Next base: position 38,894 of record JACEFZ010015242.1, read on the forward strand.
AGACAGTATAATTGTTTATCTTTACAAGAAAGTAGAGATATTATAATTGTTTATCTTTACAAGAAAGTATAGGCAGTATAATTGTTTATCTTTACAAGAAAGTAGAGATAGTATAATTGTTTATCTTTACAAGAAAGTAGAGACAGTATAATTGTTTATCTTTACAAGAAAGTAGGGATAATATAATTGTTTATCTTTAAAGAAAGTAGAGATAGTATAATTGTTTATCTTTACAAGAAAGTATAGGCAGTATAATTGTTTATCTTTACAAGAAAGTATAGATAGTATAATTGTTTATCTTTACAAGAAAGTAGAGATATTATAATTGTTTATCTTTACAAGAAAGTATAGGCAGTATAATTGTTTATCTTTACAAGAAAGTAGAGATAGTATAATTGTTTATCTTTACAAGAAAGTAGAGACAGTATAATTGTTTATCTTTACAAGAAAGTAGGGATAATATAATTGTTTATCTTTAAAGAAAGTAGAGATAGTATAATTGTTTATCTTTACAAGAAAGTATAGGCAGTATAATTGTTTATCTTTACAAGAAAGTATAGATAGTATAATTGTTTATCTTTACAAGAAAGTAGAGATAGTATAATTGTTTATTTTTACAAGAAAGTATAGGCAGTATAATTGTTTAAAACTTTAACCCTACCCAGGGAGACCGGCAACAAGAAAGTAGAGGCAGTATATATTTTTTTTAATCTTTACAAGATAGTAGAGACGTTATATCTGTTCATCGTTACAGGAAAGTAGAGACAGAATACAAGACATTCATCATCATCAATTGCCATTCCAGCTGGCGTAAGAGTACAAGACTCTCCACAGATCTCGGTCATTGGTTCTCTAGATTAACTCTGCTGATGTTATTTCTCCATGCTGCCGTCTTAATCCATCCAGCCAGCATCATTTCTCTTCGTTTGCATCTGCCTCTCGTCCCCTCGATCTTTCCATTTATCAAGATGTTCTCCAATGCCTCTCGTCTCATCGCATGGCCAAAGAAAGCTGTTTGTCTCTTTCTTATTGTTGTATTTATTGTTCTAGTAGAGACAGAATAATTGTTTATTTTTACACGACAGTTAAAGTTAAAAGTTAGTTGCATATATTTTACAGCATGTCGCAGTCAACCCCATGGTGTTTTTTTTCTGTTTATGATGTCTTAATATGTTTACGTTCAGTAGTTTGCCATTGTTTGCTTTCTGAACGACCGGCACCCATACCATTTCATAAAATAACCAACCCAAGGCGTTCTGCTGCCAAATCGCCAGCAGCTGTGTCTCGAACGGGGTGGGTATGCATGGTTACGAAGTACATCCGTAACCTCTTAGCCACGGAGCCGGCTTACAAGACAGTAGAAACAATTTCGTTGTTTATCTTCACAACACATTAGAAACGGCATGTTAATATTTACGAGACACTCCAGACGGTATATTTTCTCATCTAATCAAAGCAACACAAACTGTGTGTGCGTTATCTACACAAAGCTGCCATAATCATCATAACTTATCTGGCCAACTTTAGTGGTCGATCATGTTCCCTCACATCTTGAATCCGTAACAGCGTGTATCAATTCGTGCGATGACATCCTTTCTTTCCATGACGCAAGGCTCTCCAGACATAGACAGGACAGCGCGGACAGTATTTGGTTTCATCAGTACGAAACATTAGACAGTGTTTGTTCTCTTATCCATAGACAGTACAGAAGGATGGGAATTATTTCTTCACAAGTGTGGGATGTGGATTTTAATTCCTGAGAATGATTCGTTAAAATGTCTAGGGGGTATTATTGATTCTCTGGTCACTGGTCAGAATGCAGGGTGATCAGGGATATTTACCACAAATCCCAGGAGAAAAGAGTTCAATCCTTGAAACAATGGCATCTGTGTGTAGGTTTCCCTCCCCACTTCATCACCCTTTAAATTAACTATAGATGCTAGAAGGATATTGATTGCTCACAACATATAAACAACCACTTATTGGACACCACATTTACTTGATGTACACAACACTTTTGGACAAACAGTTCAGGTTTACTCAAGATCTGTAGTTACACATATATATATAGGTGTAATAAACACTATGCATTTTCAGACAGGCATGGGAATTCTTGCATTAATACAATATAGTACCCAGTGACCCCAGAAAAAAACAAGGTTATTACAAACAACACAACAACCACAAATTGGTTCTGCTAACTTGACTCATTGTACCTAGATAAAATCACACTGGTCTAGGTGCAGAAACCCAACATTTATTTCTGACACCATGTACAATTCTCATATTTAAAAATAATGAGTGGGTGTCAAATTATTATACAGATATATCATAACATAAACCTTTAGTTGTCCACCATTACCATGTAAAACACTCTTTACCTTTTATGTCATAGAAGAAAAAAACACACACATGAAAACAGTTGATACTACTAATTAAATTAATTAATTATAGTGTTCATTTAGGCATTGCGGATGGGTATTCTTCTCCAGTGCAAAGCAGTTAATGTCCATATTTATCCATGACAGCAATAAATACTCACAGTCATGTTTAATGTCCACTGAAGTTTGTTGCGGAACTACTTATAATCCTTATTAGGAAATAAATTCACCACATATCTCCTCCGTGGAGCTGAATTCAAGAATCTTCTGTTGCGAACGGCTCGGTGTCAGTGTGAAATTGAGGCCTGGGTTGGTCATACCTTCAGGAGATGCATCTTGAGTCTTGGACTAAGGTTCTTCCCTATATCACCATATCCGATGAAAAGGATGCCTACCTTTCAGCGTCTCGGCTTATAATATCCGAATCTCAATTTTGTTCCCACAGATTTTTCACCCACCTAGTCATCAGTCTATAACCTATTCCACCGTTATTGGCATTTAGGCTGACATGGGACCAGCACAGAGTTCTGATTCATTATTTACTTTCAGTGTAGACATACAATTCTGCTTGTTATTCATTTGGTTCATCTGGAATTAATTCCAGGATTCTGCTGCAGGCATGGAACTGAAGAATATTGCTCCAACACATATCCAGGGTTGCAGGCCATCAGGTGATTCCTGTGGTTGCAGGCGTAGAGGCATTTACTCCGCTAACTGCTTTCATATGGTCTTTTTTTTATGTGTTCCGGTTTTGGAACATTGAGGTAATCTGGTGGTGTTAGGGTTCAGAGGTTCTGAAGTTGCTTGTATTGGCTTATAAAGTTGTTTCAGTGTCTCTTCCCATTTTGAGTTGGTGTTCATAGCTAGAACTTGGGGTTGCATGGCTGGAACCTTATGTTTGACTGTTGCAGCTGTGAGATGTTCTTTCGAAGACTTATCCATTGTGGATATTAACTTGGTAATCCAACCAACAGTTGAAGGTTACTCACTGTTGTTAGTTTTAGTAACTTGCTAGAAGGATTGTCCCAGTTTCACTGACTTGGTTGAATGATGAGGCCATAGGTGATACTTCTCAGAAGTAACGCAAACGATACACTGTTGTCAGTACTCTGATGATCTTCATCTTTGTAGATTATTAGATCTTGAAGTCCATCCTGGATATTCCTACTAAAATAGGACTTCCTCAAACACACCGTCAGTTGTCTTCGTATGTATCTCTTTTGCTTGCCTTTGCAGCTTATGAGTGCAGCAGTAAACGAGGTATTTATAGATCCAGAACATGGTTAAGCCATTTAGTCCTGACTCACCTTCACCAGGCTTTTATCCCAGGATCCTGATGATAGTTATGGAATGCAGTTCCACCAAAAACCACCACTCGCTTCTCTTCTATGGAAAAGGGATGACAAGAATACAACACGAGCATTAACCTACTGTGATGTGTTAACTTTCACAAGACAATTACAAACAAAAATACAAAACAACAAGGGGAGAAGGGGAAAGGAGTGGGTGTCCATGTTCCACTGTCCCTCATTGCTGAGTAGAGCCATTCTGACTCTTAATAGTGAGTAAGGTATTTTCTCACTTTATTTATGTTCTGTTGTTACTGGGACTAATTAGAGGAGTGAAGTCATTCTGTCCATCCAACATGTTGATATTATATCTCTCATTCTTGAAGAGAATAGCCTATACATGATCTCTGTGGTTTCTAATGCCGCGTCTTCCCAAGGCTATTCAACATTGGCTTTTTAAGTACTGTCGTGCACACGGCTTCTTACATCAACATCCTCTAATCCCAAGGTGCAACATTAAAATGTATATTCCCACAGTAAAAAGTAACAATCAGAACAGAGAAAATTCTCATACCAGAAAAAACCATACATGTACATTTTTCTGATATCAAGTACATGATAATCCTACATAATAATTAATCATAATGCTGATGCAGGGAGCCTTTGTTTTTGGATTTTCTCATGGGTTAATCCATAACTAAAACATACATTGTTTTCCCCCACTGCGTACAGCAGATGAGGATAGTAGTCGCTGTGATATATTTTGTCAAGGACTGCTATTATTCAAGCAATTTATTCACATCAATCTTCGCTTCTGTTCCTACTACAGTGAGGTGATGCGGAGTGAATCCTATCCGAACATGCATTTACATCACGCGTTTCATTGTTCATGAATTTATATTCAAACATGGCCTGTCCCTAACACTATTTTATGAAATGATTATATGTTCACCCTCATATGGAGTGGTTACTAATCTGTTAACAAAAGGATGGTACTAAAATTTAACACTATAGTTCCAAGTTACAGATTATGATGTGGCAAAATATTTTATCCCCTGACTAAGAGTCAGGAATACGCGTAATCATTTGTATGTCCCCGCATGGATAAAACACCTTTCTATAGTACATAGATTATTTGCAGATTTCTAAGCATAAATAGTGAGATATTGTTCACAGTGCCTAGAAGTTTTAACATAGGAATATGAAATTGACAGACACTAGTTCTTTACTATGAAGCATGAATCAGGGGTCTGCTCCTACATTGAGAAAATCTCTAGAATGTGTTTCAGACATGAGAGTTGATACTTTACAGTACACATAATATTCATAGATTATAGCACTACTAGTGAGATATAAGTTCATAATGCCTATACAAGATATTAACATATGGATTTGAAATTGTAAGACATAGGAAAAATTACAGCGTGGCGCCCACATGTGTTTCCTTAGTAAACATCATCCAGCCTGGTTTAAGAGAATTGTAACTAATTCTTAATTAAACATACTGGTCTATGTAATACATAAATATATCTTAATAATGTAGATAACATACCAATAGCTTGAAGAGAATCATGTTTTTAAGGCAAAATACCTTCTCCCCGAAGGGAAAGGTCGACTTTCTTGTGTGTTCTCTTGACTAGAAATGGACGCTTCAGTCTTTGTTTTCCCCCTCGCCAGGATTGCCCAGGTACGGGAGAGAAAACAAGCCAAATAAATTTAGCTGTGCCACGGTCAGTCTATCGCTGTTTTATTTTCTCCTACATTAAGTAAGTTACGTAAACAGTAATTGTAAGGGTTTGTTTATTTTTAAGGGAGTCCATAAATAGGAAAGGGTAAGGACGTTTTATTATACCACAACAAGGCAAGTATGTTGTCTCGACTGAATGAATGCTTATCCACTCAAGACAGTAACATATACAGACCGTACATGTGTTTACCTATACAAGACTGTAATAGACAGACAGTACATGTTTTTACCTATACAAGACAGTAACAGACTCTGACAGTACATGTTTTTACCTATACAAGACGGTAACAGACAGACAGTACATGTGTTTACCTATACAAGACGGTAACAGACAGACAGTACATGTGTTTACCTATACAAGACAGTAACAGACAGACAGTACATGTGTTTACCTATACAAGACAGTAACAGACAGACAGTACATGTGTTTACCAATACAAGACAGTAACAGACAGACAGTACATGTGTTTACTTACAGAAATTAACAAAGACACAAACATTACACATATTTACCTACATAGGGCAGTAGAGACTCCGACAGTACACAAACTTATCTACACAATACAACACAAACGCATGCAGTGCATATACTTACCTACAAAGACAGTCTACATATACTTTGAGCCCAGCAAAATCTAATCCATGGTATTATAATTAGGAAAACACAAGTATAACCCAGTCCACAATGTTACGAGCAGAAAAATACAAGAACTTTTATAACCCAGTCCACGGTGTTACAAGCAGAAAAACACAAGTGTAACTCAGTCAATGATTTTACAAGCAGAAAAACACAAGTATAACCCAGTCCACGGTGTTGCAATCAGAAAAACACAAGTATAACCCAGTCCACGGTGTTACAATCAGAAAACACAAGTATAACCCAGTCCACAGTGTTACAGTCAGAAAACACAAGTATAACCCAGTCCACAGTGTTACAGTCAGAAAACACAAGTATAACCCAGTCCACGGTGTTGCAATCAGAAAAACACAAGTATAACCCAGTCCACGGTGTTACAATCAGAAAACACAAGTATAACCCAGTCCACAGTGTTACAGTCAGAAAACACAAGTATAACCCAGTCCACAGTGTTACAGTCAGAAAACACAAGTATAACCCAGTCCACAGTGTTACAATAAAAAAAACACAAGTGTAACTCAGTCCACGATTTTACAAGCATAAAAACACAAGTATAACCCAGTCCACGGTGTTACAAGCAAAAAAACAATAGAAACTGAGCACCTAATACAAAGATGCCAGGACGAGCATCACGTGGAAACACAACAGTGAGAAGAACAACTTGGAAACAGAGGCACCCTGTCCCCGGCTCTCAACGTCTCACGGAGAAACAATATAATCACAGGTCAGCTGACTGACTTGCCGATTGTGCTCCAGACGCGAGCTCCATTTAGTGTCGTCTATATGTGGCATTCGTCAATGATTGTTCGAAGGACATGGGGAAAATCGTTTTTAACCATTTTTTACCCTGTGGCTAGGGGATTAATGCAACGCAATTTCACAATTCCCAGATATACCGATTCCAGGGTTCCGGTTCAGCCGCCGGTGATTTGAAAGCGGATTGGTTTGCGTTGATTATAGATGTGTGAGGCTCGGTCGTTCAGACATTGTGCTTCAAAAAAGTCATAATAACTATACTTATACAACCAATGGCGGTAGCGAATGTGAATGATCAGACCAATTTACGCGGAAAATGTTCGTCCACGATGGATGCATGTGAACACATGATCATTTCCACAATCACGCACCTTCTGACGTCTCATACGCTCAGCTTGTGACCTATCCGCAATCATTTTCTCCTTTGTCTTGATTCAGTTTCTGGCTATTTTTTTTTAAAAGTTGTATATCCCTTACGGGACGTTGCAGTCAACTCCACGGGACGTTGCAGTCAACACCAGCATTTTTCAGCATTGTTGATGTTCTTGGCAAGATTACGCTCAGTAGTTTGCCATTGCTTTCTGAGCAACCGGATCATATACCCCGTAAGTAACCAACGCGACGCGATCCGCTGCCGAATCTCGCGCAGCTGTATTCCTCGCGTGGATATACGGGATTACGGAGAATGTCGTAAGCCCCTTCGCCAGGGAGCAAAGCTCTGGCAAATTACTGAAGGTAAAATTGTCTAGTAAATTACAAACAACGAGATGACACAAAATATATGCACAGATAGATACAGGAACTATCGAGCATTAGAAAACATACAGCAAGTAGTTGCTTGAAAACAAAAGTAGTAAAACAGCAATAGACAAAGAAAAGTTAACTTAAAGATGGGCAGATTGACCGGCTCTGGCAAATTACTGAATGTAAAAAACAAAGGGGGTTATACGATGTTGATGGTAGATAAGGAACAAACATTTACGATCAATGTGAAGGACCAACAATACTGAAAGGAAAAGCAGAATACGGTACTGCAACATATGAAGAAAGGTAAATGGCCGGGGCCAGACAACATCAGTGTCGAAGAAATTAACACTGTTCGGGAACAGGGTATAGAAGTGATCACAAAGCTGTTGAATTATGTCTATAGCAGAGGATATACACTTGATGATCTTTTGAAGTCTATTATCATAGTTCTACCAAAGAAATCTGGTTCAATGGATTTTGGAGAACATCGTACAATTAGTTTAATGAGTCATGTGAAGAATGCTCATGAGATGTATAATGAAAAGAATGAGAAATAAAACAAATCTAGAATTTAGGGATTTGTGAAAGATAAAGGCACAATCAAGCCATAAAAATACTGAGATCAAAAACAGAAAGAATTATAGGGAAAATAGGGAGGTGGGGGGGGGGGGCTGTGTTGTCTCGAGGTATGGTGTCCACCTCGAGTGCTGGAGGTCTTGGGTTCAAGCCCTGATGAGGACCGGGATTTTTTTCACGTGGACTTCTAGTAATAAAATTTCCCCTGGTCTCTGGGTAGTGAGATCGGACGCCCATGTGTATTATTGCGCACGTAAAAAAATCCCTTGGCAGTTGGAAATCGAAAAAGAGTAGCCTAACGGCGCTGCCCGGGCAAAATTTCGAGTTAAAAATCTACCCAAAGTATTTCAGGATCCTCGCCGGTGCTATGGAGTTCGTGCACTGAGCTGAGTTTCTCCAGACTAAGGTTTGAGTTCGGAGGAGAACGGAGACTTATGGGTTACACCCGTGTGCCGTGATGTTGATCCATCGACTAAACTAAACTAAACTAAACTAAACTAAACTAAACTAAACTAAACTAAACTAAACTAAACTAAACTAAACTAAACTAAACAGAAAGAATTGTTGAAGTGGAAAGGTAGATGTATATTTTTGCTTTTTTGATTACACCTAAGAAATTTGACAAGGTGAAGCACAGAGAAATAATTACAGTCTTGAAATTTTAAACATATATGGTAAAGATCAAAGTGCATCCGTAAGAAATTAAAACGAATTAGAAACTTTTCAATACATTAAATAAGGCGTTGGTGTTGTGTATTATCGCATGTACTGTTCAATGTGTACAGCGACATAATAATAAAGACCGTACAAGATATGCCAGGGATATCGGTTGGTGGGTATATTGTAAACAACCTGCGTTATGCTGATGGTATCGTTTTGGTCGCTGAAAATGAAACGCTATTACAAACACAAAATAATAGATATAATTTCAACAGAAAGTCAAAATAAAGGACAGGAGATCACGGGGTAGAATGGATAAGAGCGAATGTTCTTACACATCCGGTGAACTAATGCTGAGGTAGGGGGTTCTACCACTGCAGCGGTCAGTTGAATTAAAATGTTAACTTCTCGTCCTTGACTTCATTCATTCATTCATTCATTCATTCATTCATTTATTATCATGTCCTTTACAGATCCTCGCTACCATAATAACCTTCCTGAAATCATCTCGGTCATAAGTAAGATGTCCCATGTCTTATTCACTCACTTGGAGATCGTCTGCCACATCCTGCACACATCTTCTCTTTGGCCTTCCCCTTCCCGGGCATATACTCCTCCATGACTGTTCTCTCCAAACTTTCATGGCGTTTCAAGTGACCAAAATATTTCAGTTGTCTTTGTTTTATTGTCTTCAGTAGCCAAACTTCTTCAATATTAAGATCTTGTCGTGTCGTTGCATCTGTTCTTTTCTGTATTCAAGATACTCTTAGAACCCGTCTATAAATAATAGTAATTTATATTCAAAGGCATTTATGCGCTGTTCAGCTAGTTTTATTAAGTGTCCAGGTCTCACAGGTGTATGTTGCAACGGGAAAGATGCATGCTCTTAAAAATCTAATTTTTGTAGGTCTATATTTCTAACGACAGAACTTGACATGGAGACGTAAAATTACAAGTACCTCGGAAGTCGGAGTTGGCTTGCCTGATGGCGAGGGACATTGGTAATAGGGAAAACTAATCCACACGCACAATTTAGTCTAGTGCTATTAGAAGTAGCGTGTATGGACTACGCTCGAGATCAAAGCGAGCAGAGCGCAAGGTATAATATATATATATATATATTATATATATATATATATATATATATATATATATATATAATATATATATAATATATATATATATAGGCTTGGTTTGAATAGCAGAAACACAGAGGTAATGGTTATTACCACACACTAGAAATGTTTTGACAAAGTGAATGAAGTCATTGTAACAGAAGTCAATATATTTAAGCATTTGGGTGCTTTACTAACAGCAGACTGAAGATGTATTACGGAAGTTATATGTAAAATAGCCCAAGATGAGGCAGCATTTCACTATCATCTACTGCCTATAATGCCTTGCAGGTTTCCTCCCCTCTCCCCCCCCACCCCCCCCCACCCACTCCCCCGACAGAAAAACACATTCACACCTTACTGATGTTTTGAACTCGGGTATCCCGAAGGAATACCTGACATTATAACCACACGGCCAGACGCTCCTCCGCTAGATGAAGAATATTCTCTGCACTTTATCTTTTACAAGTGAGGAGAGAAAAGGAGTTATTCAGAACTATATTGAGCCAATCCTGACGTACGGCAATGAATTATGGACAATTATTAGCAGACAATTGAGTGATTGTGTGGAATCTGTGGATATATGGTTTTATAGAAGAAGAATGGTGAAAACATAGTGGACTGGAAGAACGAGCTATGAAGATATCTTGAAAGATGTTACCTCGCAAAGAGAACTGGATACCCGCATCAGAAGAGGACAGTTCACATTCTTTGGGCATGTCATGGGAAAAGTGAAGCTGGAAATTTCGTAATTTTAGACCTGAGTTCATGGAGAAATAAATGAAGTATGTCCATCCCACAGCAAACGGCGAGTGCAGTCCTCGAAACTTCCTTCGGCCGTTCTCATGTCACGGTCAGTGTAACTTCCTAACCGTTACACCAACGCAACCACTTCCACCTATATATGTGGAGAAGTCATATTTCTTTTCACTGTTGGCTAGGTTCTCTCCCTGGATGTATCTGACCACACCATCCTTCCATACTTTCCCTTATGTTCTCTTGGTGTTGTAACTTCTACTTCTTCCATAATAGGCGTGTGTTTTCTAATCTACATAAAGTGTCAAGCCGATAAGCGTGTGGGTCACGTTTCGCCATCTCACACGATCAAGTCTTCGTGCATTTAGGACTACAAAATGTGTTGGTCCTAGGACATCACTGACCCACTCCTGGTTCCTGCTAGGGCATGTCCTGTGGCGTGTAATAAGCATCCTTTACTTACTGTCCTCTCAAACTATCTGTCCATATGCTCTGGGTGTTTAACTTCTACTTCTTGCAGAATAGCGGGGCCGTTAGAGTAGCTCGGTCTAACGAAGATTTCTCGATTCTTCGTATCGCTAAGTGAGGAAAAGACTTGCGACATATTCCTCCATGTATTCAGGCCTGTAAAATGTCATGGCCGTGTCACATTACAGAACAATAGCAGGAAGCTGATTCGTAGCATTTTGTTTCCTCCCGCAATGAACGTGCCAAGCTCATGTGAACCTCCCTGCACTATCCTTCCAACCAAGATTGAGAGCTAAAGTTGTCTGGTGGTTGGACATGCGGCCACGCCGGTCCGGTGATCATGCTCGTCGAATACGCATCTGTCATGGTCTATAAAGAGTTAACTATTACGGAAATCTCGGGATTGCACTAGAAACGCTGACGTCAAAAATGGTCGCTCGGAGGTTGACGTATCATTCAGGCACGGAGCGGCTTGGTGACAACACAGTTTTTCTTTTCCAGCGACAAGTTATTCACGTTACAGGCTGTTATTGAGTGACTAGTATTACACGGCAGTCAGGTCTTAGTCAGATATGACTGAGCTACCGTATGGAAGTAGACGGTACTACCTGCTTCTGTTGCGCCAAATTTTGGGCGGCGCTTATCAAACCTTACACCCCACATTGTGCCAACGCAATAGGGAGGATACAAGCCTTATCCTGGTGTGAGGAAATGCAACCTAAAGACTAAATGTCATCGCAGGGCAGACCAGGCCCTAAGCCTTGGTTGGTAACTAGTCAAGGATCGAAGCTCCGACAGGCGGACAGTTAGAGCATTGCTCTGCCGATCCGGCAGCTTCTGCAGCTTGTCTTGTTCCAGTCGTATTGGTGTCACTTTTCCTATGGAGTAAACTAGACAGGCCGAGAGAAGGATCATGCTGCATGGGCAACACATGGTCTCTAAATTCAGCCCAGGTTCTGTGTTATGGAGAGATAACCCCATTTTACAAACTATCGTCTATCAAGACGGCAAAGTGCCAGTCAATATTACACGTTATAGGAATCACACAAGCTGAATACATTACATGTTAGACACAAGCAGACAGGCAAGGAATATCATTACACGTACCCTATCCTTGATTGGCAGCATTAAGTTGGAAACTGTTAAGTTCATGTGGGCTCCCAGTTTCCACCCAGCCTAAAATAGGTGCCAGGATATGTCTTGGAAAGTTAACGAGGCCGACGTGCTACTGACATCACACACCGAAAGCCGATTGGTCGGTAAGAACATGGGTCTATCAGGAAGCCAAGGAAGATTAATAAACCAACACAGAACTGGTGTCGTGAGTCGCTACACGCTGCAGTATTTGCTGAGGAGGGGATCCGAGCACTTATGGACTGAATGGTTCCATGTGCAGTGAGGATGATCTGTCGACTAATTTACTATCTAATACCGTGGATTATTCTACTTCAATCAATCAATCATGTGCCATGCCGGAAAGCGTGGGCGGTCATGATTCGCCATTTCACTCGATCACCAGAGTCGTGGATCAGCTCAGTGTTCCAGTCTCGTCCATGCCATGTGGCCAAGCCATCCAGGTATTTTCCTCTCGGTCTTCCTCTTGGTCTGTTCCCTTCGATCTTGCCAGCTGTCACTAAGTTCTCCAGTCCATTTCTTCTCATAACATGTCCAAAAAATTTTGACTGTCTACGTTTAATTTCTCTAATCAATCTACGATTTTCATTTGTCTCCTGTAGTACTTGGTCATTGGTTTTTCTATCTGTCCATGGTATTCTTTGCATTTTCCTCAGAAACCACATTTCTGCAGCCATCAGATGTTTTTCAGCTTGACTGCACATTGTCCAAGTTTCACATCCATACAAAAGAACAGGCTCTATGTATCCCCTCAACACTCTTTTTCTCGTTTCAATTGACATCATTTTATTGGTCAGAATGTTTTTCATCTTGCTAAAGGCTACTTCGCAATGGCGATTCTTGTTCTAATCTCTTCAAGACATCTGCCATCAGATGTTATGACTGTTCCGAGATAATTGAACCGATTCACTTGTTGAAGAATATTCCCATTTACTTGTATATTACATTGTGGTACTTCGTTCTTCCTAGTGACGACCATAACCTGTGTCTTACTACAATTTAGTTCCAACCCCAGCTGCTCACTGTGTACAACAACAGCGTCTACTAATTGTTGCAGATCCTGTGCACTGTCTGCAATCAATACTGTATCATCTGCATATCTAATCTTATTTATGTTTCGTCCTCCAATGCTGATTTCCATTTAGGTCTTCTACATTTCTGAAATATTTCACTGTATAGGGAAAAAAGATCTGGAGACATTACACATCCCTGCCTAACACCTCTCTTAATAGGTTGGTATTGTCCTACTTCATTATTCTACTTAAGACCCATTAAATACGTCTTGTTTCTACTCAATTCTCCCATAGTGTTCTTCCTGATGCCCCTGATGCTGTAACTTTTATTAACATTATTCTCCCATATTGTCCTTCTTAAGACCCTTGATGTTGTAACTTTTATTCCCACTATTCTCCTTATTGTCTGTCTTGGTGCCCTTGATGTTGTAACTTGTATTCACACAGTTCTCTTATATTGTCCTTCTTTCTTACCTTGATGTTGTAACTTTTATTCACACAGTTCTCTTATATTGTCCTTCTTTCTGCCCTTGATGTTGTAACTTGTATTCACACAGTTCTCTTATATTGTCTTTCTTTCTGCCCTTGATGTTTAACTTTTATTCACACTGTTCTCCCAAATTTTCCTTCTTTCTGCCCTTGATGTTGTAATTTGTATTCCTACTATTCTCTCATATTGTCCTTCATGATGCCCTTCATGTTGTAACTTTTATTCCCTCTGTTCTCCTATACTGTTTTTTTTTTTGGTGCCCTTGATCTTGTACCTTTTTTTCCTTCCTATATTGTCCTTATATCTGCCCATGAACATGTCTTGTCTGTCAGTTCTCCATAGTTCAGCCAAGATAACATGCATTCATCTTCACTGCATTGTCAAGGTCAGAGCACAACAGTTAATTATTTATGTCGAACCTCTATCTCCCATTCGGGGACTCACTCCAAGCTCTCATATCATATGCTACCCCATATAGCTCTGTCCATTTGGGGACTCACTCCAAGCTCTCATATCATAAGCTACCCCATACAGCTCTATCTCCCATTTGGGGACTCACTCCAAGCTCTCATATCATAAGCTACCCCATACAGCTCTATCTCCCATTTGGGGACTCACTCCAAGCTCTCATATCATAAGCTACCCCATATAGCTCTGTCCATTTGGGGACTCACTCCAAGCTCTCATACCATAAGCTACCCCATATAGCTCTGTCCATTTGGGACTCACAGTCCACAGCTCTCATATCATAAGCTAACCCCATACAGCTCTATCTCCCATTTGGGGACTCACTCCAAGCTCTCATATCATAAGCTACCCCATACAGCTCTATCTCCCATTTGGGGACTCACTCCAAGCTCTCATATCATAAGCTACCCCATACAGTGCTCCACTACAATCGTCCCACGCCCATTTGGGGACTGCTCACGATTCCAGAGCTCTCATATCATAAGCGACCCCATACAGCTCTATCTCCCATTTGGGGACTCACTGCAAGCTCTCATATCATAAGCTACCCCATACAGCTCTATCTCCTCCATTTGGGACTCGACGATCATGCTGCTCATAGCATAAGCTGAGCCCATACAGCTCTGAGCTCTCCGCAGTTTGTCGGACTCACTAGCGCATAGTCTCTCATCTCAGTAAGCTACCCCATAGCAGCTCATATCGTCCCATTCTGAGGGACTCACGGTCCAAGCCTCTCATATCCTAAGACTGAGACCAGCATACATGCTCTATCTCCCATTAGACTCACGATACCAGCTCTCATATCATCGCTACCCCATCACGCTCTATCTCCCATTTGGGTGACTCACTCCAAGCTCTCATATCATAGGCGGTACCCCATACAGCTCTATCTCACATTTGTGGGACTCACTCCAAGCTCTCATATCATAGCCGACGCGCATACAGCGCTATCTCCCATTTGGGGACTCACTATCTCAGCTCTCATATCATAAGCTACGCCCTACGGCTCTATCTCCCATTTGGGACTACACCCAGCTCTCATATCATAGCTACCCCATCAAAGCTCTGATCCTTTCCATGCGTACTCTGTTCATTTCTGTTTCTACTTCTCTCTCTATCATGAGATGTGGTCTTTCCCTATTTCTGTGTTACTTTTATCTTTATGATGGGTGCACATCTAACGCATTTCTAGTTATACAAGTCTCGGGTGTTTTCAAAGTATGGCCCATCTTGTGTCCGCGTACGTTCTTACCTCTTGGTTCATTGGTGATTGTCTAGTTCTCCCGTGTCTTTCCTAAAAGAAAGCAAAGAATAGTGACACTGCAACCTACCGTACATGTCGTAAGAGCCGACTAGGAAGCTTAGCATGTGTGTTAACGACACCCTAAAGGGAAGCAGAGAATAGTAACACTGCAACCTACAACACATGTCGTAAGAGCCGGTTAAGGAAGCTTCGTCTGTGTGTTAAGGACACCCTAGAGGGAAGCTGAGAATAGTGACATAGCAACCTACACGCATGTCGTAAGGGCCGGCAAAGGAAACTTCTCCTATGTGTTAACTACATCCTGACGGGAAGCAGAGAATAGTGACACAGCAACCTTCCACGCATGTCGTAAAGGCCGGCAAAGGAAGCTACCGCCCGTGTATTCTTAAAAAGTTAGTTGCATGCCCTTTACAGGACGTAGCAGCCAGCCCCAGTACTTTGTTAGCTGTTCGTGATTCCTGTGCAAGTTTATGTTCAGTAGTTTGCCATTGCTTTCTGAACGACAGGCACCCATACCATTTCATAAGAAACCAACGTAAGGCGGTCTGCTGCCAAATCGCCCACATCTGTGTTTCGAACGTGGATATGCGGGAGTACGAACTGCGTCCGTACCCCCTTTGAAACCTACCATACCGTAAGAGGCAACGAAGGAATGTTAGACTAGGGGCTGGATTCCTCATGTCGTAAATATTCTTTGTCACAAAATCCAACCAAATATGAGCAAATACAAATACCACAATTAAGTATGCACCCAGTGTTACAACTGGCAGTGCTCAACTTCAGCAGCACGCAGTTTTGTTATTGCACTTCCTGTAGACAAGACGTGGGCAGACGGAAAAACCAATAAACAAGCCTTACAAGAATCACGCTAACACCGTAAACTGATTAGAGATATTACACGTAGACAGTCACTATGTGTTGTTAGGACAACATTTCCACAGATTATTCTTTGCTATTTCTAGATGTCAAAAAGGGTTTGGTTGTTTGGTTGTTTTTTTTTTATTCAAGAGGATGCATGTCCGCATGGTCGAATGAATAAGATCGAGTGTTCTTAAACATTCGTTGTGCTGATGCCGAGGTAAGGGGTTCAACCCTTACACCGGACAGCTGGACTAAAATTTTGACCTTGACTTGGGGACGTTAATTACAAGTACCTATGAAGTCGGAGTGGGTTTGCCTATGGCGAGGGACACTGTTAATAGGGAAAGATAATCCACACGCAAAATTCAGTCCATCACTACTGTAAATAGTGTGTATGGACTACGCTTGAGTTCAAAGCGAGCGAGTGCAAAAACAAAAGACAAAAAAATTCAAGAGGATCGGGGTCATTGCACCGGGAAGTTATCCAATATGGTTCGTCGTCTTTCCGCAGAACGGCCTGCCGAAAGCGTCGCGCAAGGCAAGAACTCCGTACTCCAGCGACGACCCTGGGGTCTCCAAGAAAACTGCACTCGTGAACCGCAAGACGCAACCCGGAATCGAACCCATATACTCCGGAAATAAAGGCAGATGTGTGACCGCTTTGTCAAGGAGATTCCACTAAATGTCCACGGATAATTCCTTCTTGGCTATTGTCCACGAGAGCTGCGCGTCCGACCCACTGCCCAGGGGTCAGAGGGAGGGTTTGCCATGACTGTGACCTAACGTACCCCTCCATTCTGTCGAAAGCATGATTTTTGAAAAGGATTATTAGTGGAGTCATATGGGTTCACATCGCGGAATCTTTTCTTTCTTCACGTGTGTGTGTGTGTGTGTGGTGTGTGTGTGTGTGTGTGTGTGTGTGTGTGTGTGTGTGTGAGTGTGTGTGTATGTGTGTGTGTGTGTGCGCGCGCGCAGCGGTAGCAATGTGTATGTGTGTGGGTGTGCGTGTATGTGTGAGAGACTGAGAGAGAGGGTGATTAACCTTTTACAGATCATGCTAAGGCGAGAGCAGAGGGTTACGTTAGGTCACAATCATGACAAATCCTTCCTCTAATCCAGTGTTTCCCAACCTTTTTTGTGCCATGCCCCACTTAAGCCTTTCTAAAATTCATATTGCCCCCCTCCCCCGCCCCACGCCCCCCCCCCCCCCCCTTCAACATATACATTATTTTTAATATTCAAAAATTGAAATGTTCACTAAAGAAACTTGAATGATAGGTTTTTGGAATAAATCACTAGGTAATTATTGAGCAAAAACAGTAAGTAAATTTTCAAAACATATAATGGAGAACTGAAATTCAAGTACAAAATAATTTTAATGAAAGATTTTTCTATATTATTTTAATTATTAGTAATTATTTATTATTTAAATTTAGTGAGATCCTTGCGCTTGATGCTTGCTGCAAAGAGATCTTATGTCAGGTTCCAATTTAGTTAACTTCAGTCTCAAGTCTCCCCGTTTTGTTATTTTTAACCGATTTCTTCCATTTTCGAATTGCCCCCCTTAACAGTCCAATTGCCCCCCTGTGGGGCGTGGGCCCCACGTTGGGAAACACTGCTCTAATCCCTCGGCAATGGATCAAACAGGCAGTCATCTTGGACAATAGCCAACAAGGAGACCCTGTCTGCGCGTTTTACGTGTTAATAATCTTTGGACATTTGGAAATTGCAAAAGATTAATCCGTGAAAATATTGTCCCGTCAACAATGTTAGGGCATGGCGATAGAAAAAAAAAATCGAAAGGGGTGAGAATTTATTAAAAGAACCGGCATTGTCCGGATTTGGTTGTTAAGTCTGGTAATAAGACCAAAGGCGTGGCATCAGCATTTCTTGAGCTTGTGTGACGTCAACACAGTTTAATTTTTTTCTTCTTCAGATTTCTCGATTATTTAATGTTTTTTTCTTGAATTGGATTCTCATCATTGTTTGGGTTTAATTCTAGCTTTCTATCAATGTCTTAATTACAAAAATAATAATTTATATTTTCTTTGTTAATTACATTGGGTGTTTGTAAAGTCTCACTACATTTTGTATGTAGAACACATTAGAACAATGAAGTACATGATGTCATCAAAAATTGTGCCCCACAGTCCATCGTGAAGCAGTGTTGCAGCAAATGGATCTCGTCTGCTGAAGTAAGTCTTTGCACTCCATACAGATTGGTATTATCAACGGAAGAATGTTTTACATTTGGTCTACACACAAAGTGTAGTGAGACTGTACAAACACCCGGTATTCATTATGCGTGACGTATGAGACTCGTTGCCGATTATGCTTTAACGGCAATAGTTTTGTTGAAACGAGTCAGGAATCAACTCTTCTTTATTGTATTTGGATACTTCTTCTTCTTCTTCTTCTTCTTCTTCTTCTTCTTCTTCAGCATTCCGAGCCATTGAGGTTCTTTGCTGCAGATACAAGCCGTTTCCATTCATCTCTCTGGTGGACCTTCTCTTGCCAGTCGTTGATTCCAAGTGGGATACTTATAGTAATTAAATCCGTGTCCCTAGAGAATCGTAGATATTTATTCTTGAACTTGTATGAAGGTAAACTGCTCTTTAATTAAGGGTATTGCTTTTTTCATTTACCGAAATTTTCCAACGTAAATATTAGAAATTATATCCCCTTCTCTCGGGTGGAAGTAGCGGTTGTTTGAAAAACGGAAAAATACATGTTTCTGCCGTCTCATTCTAATAGAATAGCAGGTTTGCCTAATGGCAAGGGGCATTGTTTATCATTCATTCTTCATTGGTACCTTGCCGTCTTGACAGACGATCGTTAGTTTGTTATATTGTACTTCAGAAAGGCATAATAACTGCAACCCATGGTAGCGAATGTGACATTGTTAATAGGGAAAGCTAATCCGCACGCAAAATTCAGTCCATCACTACTAGAAGTAGTCTGTATATGGACTACGCTTGAGTTCAAGGCGAGCGAGCGCAAAACAAAAACACAACTAAAATAGAATATATAGTTCAAAGCTATCTGGTTGTTTCTTAAACTGGAGATTACGGTGATAATCGATCTAATAAAATGACTATTAATATGTTGACTTCTTCCACAAGCAATTGTTTTAGAATTCATAGATAGCACTACCATGTGACTGTAACAAAACCCTGGGTCACATATATAGGTGCACCGGGCTTCTGTCGCTCTGATCAGGTGTGTCTGGAATACAATTACTTAGCATGTAGAGAATATTCCTAATCTTTTTACAAATTCCATAGTACGATCCTGAAAGTAAAAGGCAGTCTTTGCAGTGGAAATCTGCTCTTATCATTCCGAAAGCGTATCCTTTCATTGTTATCATCGTTCGGAATTATTTACAAGAAGATTGTTCGGTGTGGGGTTTAAACCTAGCCGAGGACAATTTCATTCATTCATTCAGTAGCTTGTCCTTTGCAGAACCTCGCTGCCATAACAACCTTCCGGAAAACCTCTCGATCACAAGCAAGATGTCCCGCGTCTGATACACCCATCTGGAGATCATCCGCCACATCCTGCACCCATCTTCTCTTTGGCCTTCCTCTTGCTCTCTTCCCAGGCATATATAAAATCCATTATTGTTCTCTCCAAACTTTCGTGACGTTTCAAGTGACCAAAATATTTCAATTTTCTTTGTTTTATCGTCTTTAATAGCCAACCTTCTTCAATATTCAACTCTTGAACTATGGATGCATTTGTTCTTTTCGAGGACAATTTACTTACGATAATTTTGGTTCCGACTTCCCAGAGGAACCAGATATCATTGTGAGGGGTTAAACTTCACCAGAATGTTACAAGTCGGGTTCTGATTAAGAACAAATCCAAGACGCAAGAATTCGCTAGGAAAATCATGATGACTATCTTTTGGGATATCAAGGATTTTATATTAGTATGTTTTGAGGAAGGGTGAAACTGTGACTAGAGCTCGATACAGTGATATGCTAAGTTGCATATCCTTGAAAGGACGTTGCAGTCAACGCTAGAATTTGTTGCTGTTGTGATCGCTTGGCAAGTTCTGAACGACTGGCACCCATACCATCTGGTAAAACACCAACGTGACGCGGTCTGCTGCCAAATCGCGCGCAGATTTTTCGAACGCGGGTATGCGAGGATCACGAACCGCGTCCGTAACATTCCTTCGCCACGGACGTGCTAGCGATCAAACTGAAGCCAGCGATACGATCGAAACTTGGAAATATCTGAACTTTAAGTAGTAACACTAAGTGGCAATGTAAAGGCTCAGACAAATCATTCACCAGATATGAAGGTTTAAGGTGATTTCAAAGACTTCATTGCACCGTGTTTTATTAAATATGGTTTGATTTCTTTACTCATGGCGGCCGGTCGAAAGCATCGCACAAAAGCACAAACTCCGTAACTGCAGCGACGACCCCCAGGAGTCCCCGAGAAATTCGTCAACCGAAAGACCTAGCCTGGAATCGATCCCACAACCTTCAAAGCGTGAGGCAGGCGTTGTAACGCCTACGCCACGGAGACTCCCTCACCAGCAGAAAGCCGTTACTTCCTTAAAGAGTTCAAACATAATTTATTTGTTTAAAGAAGTCGAACATATATGGCTCTGGACAAGCATATCATTAGACATCTGTTAACTCACGCTGAATCAGCTAGTGAAGGTGTTTTTGAATGGCTCATGGAGAGACATACTCTTTTACAGAGCGCTGGGAATAAACATTTTACTTCAA